>JAJHUR010119707.1:18696-47710 GCA_027495735.1 Lutjanus campechanus
CCCCCCCAGCCTGATTAGGGCCTAATCCTAGTTGTGTGCTTGTGATCTCTTAAATGAGCCTCCTCCAGCTCCTCGCCTGCTGCAACCAGTCGCCTTGTTACGTAAGCACACCCCAGAGACCTGGAGCGAGTGCGGGGGCACACGCCAGCCAGACGGTGCAGCTCATGGCTAACTATATGGCTTTGAAGGGATCCGAAGGGAGTCAGAGGTGATATCCTGTCCAAAAGTTTGCGTGTATGCAAGTGCAGTGTTTAAAAATCTTCAAATGTATCCTGAACTTCAGGGTCGGCTGCTGGCATAAACCCTCTATACGGTTGTACCCTGCCCCAGCCGATTTAATCATTTTCTCCACTGACTTTTTTCCTGTCGCAGCAGTGTCTTTTCTTGAGTTTCTGATTGGGCAACATCAAGTGAAACTCTACGCACAATAACCAGTGGTGGGTTAGAGTCATTATAATGAGTGACTTTCTCAAAATAATGACTTAGCTCAGCCATTACCAAACTTAAGAATGCTACGGCCCAATTTAAAGTCTGAAAATCTTCTGTGGCAAACTCAAACCTTTAATCACAACTCCGATCAACATATCAGACTGATTGTACCAATGATGAGACATAAACAGTGTTAATATGACAGGTCACCAAATATGGTGTAAATGAAGAATAACACATCATTTAAAACCCATGTCTTAGTTTTATTAGTTCCAATTACTTCTAAAAAAATGATTAGAAATATTTCATATCAATTTTAAACTTGAAAATTCCTTTTTAAAATCGCCTTTTCAAGGCCCACCTGCAGGTGGACTTCACTTTGGGAACACCTGACTTGAATAATAATAAATTCTTTTGAGAAAGTTTCTCATTATTTTGAAATAAAACCCAATATTTTGAGATACTAACTCCTTATTTTGAGAAAGCTCAGTATTCTGAGAAGATAAGATGGATTAGATAAGATATTGATTCTGAGATAATATTTTGACAAAGATTTTCATTATATTTTGAGATAAAACTCAATATTTTAAGTTACTAAGTCATTATTTTTGTGATACTAAATCATTATTTTGAGAAACTTTCTTCTTATTTTGAGACTAAACTCACAATCGTAGTTTTATTAGATTGCTGCCCTGCGCTTGGCCTCAATAAACTACAACAACAAAGTGGCCTTGCTCCTGAAATGATGAAATACCAGGCCTGCTCCTCACACTTTGTACGGCATTAAGTTGACTTGCTCACTTTAATAGTGTGTAGCCATGGTAACGCAGGATAGCCAGCAAGCAAATAGCAAGAAATCCAGCTTGTTCTAATGAAAAATGTTTCAGCTACAATTAATAATGCATACAAACAAAATCTTGTTTGTGTCCACCAAATTCCTAGGGCCCGGCCCTGCTGAACTTCACAGCACTCTTGTGATAAATGCACTCACCGGGCTTCTTCTTGGCCGCCTCCTGCACTTGGATCCTCTCCAGCTCGGCGAGGCACGGCGGCTCTGCGAGAATCAAACAAGAAAAGTGATGACAGACAATACCTAAAACTGCTCTCCCCCAAACTTTGTCTCAATCAATGCTCTTCATAATTACACTTTTTTGCCGTATTGATTTGTTTAAGAAGTCTTATATTTCATTCCCTCAGAGCCTGATCGATTGTCGAGAGCTTAGGTGAAAGAACATATGGATGTAGTCTGAGAATGACAGGGAAATGCACCTCTGGAACAGATAGAAATAGAAACAAAGAAGAGAAAGACACTTTGTATTGACCCCCAAGGCGATAAACCTTGCACAGTATTTGGAGATTTTCACAGGAATATTTCTCCGCCTTCACAACATTTCTATTGAGAGTGTTTGCACAAAACTTGATGATATCACTTCTATACATGTAATGTGACGTCATGTTCCTAATAATTATTGTATAACCATGATTACCTAATGGCTCAGTGTGAAGTAGTTTATAAATATCAACAGCAAGTAATGAAAAATTGATTAGGGAGCCTGTGTAATCAATTGCATGCAGGTTAAATACCCGATCAATGGGATAATCAGCGTGCAAATGAGGTTACTGCCAGAAATATCCTGTATTTGTTTAGTAAAGGTCAAATGGTGCAGATGGTTCAGACATGCACAGCTGAAACAGCACCGTGAGTCAAGGTTATCAGCGAGATAACATCCACGGAGACACTTTCATCATTTTACATTTTACAACATGATAACTACACACAAAATGTCAGGAATATGGTTTCAAAGGGAAGCTTCATTTCTGCATGAATATTCAAGCACACCAGGGGGTTTCAGATTCACTCTATGATCATTTTGCCTGACATTTCTCTTAACCCAACTCGCAGCGTCACCGTGTAACTCCGGTAATCTGCTTTTAACTTCTGCGCTGCTAACAAATGAAACATTTAATGTTTTTTTCCACGAAAGAGAAGGACTTTGATCTAAACTGAGGTTCATCATCAAAATAATAACATTAAATCAAATCAGGTCTCAAAGGGATAGTTTGTTTTTTTGTTTTTTAAAGTGGGGTTGTATTACCTACAGTAGATGGCAGTCGACACACGCCTACGTTTAGGAAGCAGCAGGAGTACCGATGAAGGAAGTTAAGCAGCGTACTGTTGTGGACTGTATCAGAAACAGTGACATTTACAAAGTACTAATATAAGGGGTATTGCATTGCATTGCATTCATAGAAAAATGTTTTAAAACACAGGTTAAATTGTTCTTTTCCACGGTGCAACTCCTCTCGATGCAACTTGCATCCTTGTGACTGCATGTTGCACAGAGGAAAAACAATAGTTTTTCTGTGGAACCTCAACAACCACATGATCAATGACAGAGAAAGAAGGACGGGGCTGATTGAAACGAACGGTCTGCCTGATCTGAACACAATGATGCTTTGTTGGCTGACTTTTGTCCTAATCGGGGACTGTCCAAAGGGAATACCACGTTCAGACACAATGTACCTGGTATCAGGTGGTGGAGGACGTTGCTGGACAGACCAAATAAACTCATGCATGCAGCGAGGGTGAACTGGGAATGTCCGATTGAAGCCTCTGTCTGCAAACTCTTCTTGCTTTCCTGGGAAGCACGTATAATCAGAGTGCTGTAAAGAGCTTTCAATGCAGATCCAGCTCTTACTGGTTAATGGTGCTTGTTGTGGTGGCAACCAAAGATGAGGGACCAACTGTGGACACATCCTAGCAAAAATAGTCAGGCGCAAGACAAAAAATCTCACTGTGAGGCACAAAGGAGAAAGGACTACACACTGCTAGGCTCCCAGTAAATAGTTTGATTCTCTTTTAAGGCAACACTTCGGTCTACAAATTCTTCCTCAGGCAGTGAAGAAAGCCATCCCACTGAAGAAATGAGTCTTTTCAGGCTTGGCAAGCCCAGGTAAAGCCTAAATCAGGTAAGGACTGCAGCATGATGGTGAAACAAAACTCAGCTGTGGGCAGAGTTGAGTGAGGCCATGAAGAGGCACTTTAAATTTCACCAGAAAGTGATTCTGGCAAACTGTCAGATGACTCAGATAAAAGAGGTCTTGCCCAGATTGTTCTCAGCAGGGGTGGAGGACTGCTGAGCATGTCTGCGAATATTATCGGTCCTGGATAGGCAGCGGAAAATAGATGAATGAAGGGAGAATTCAAGCAAAAGTTTGTACAAACTGCCAACGGTTAAAGAGAAGAGAAGCAACAGACAGCCAGAATGCTCTTTGAAGATGTTGATTACAAACCCTGCTTTCAGACTTTCTTGCAGAGTTCAATGCCACTTTCATAGCAGTGTAATAAATGTGGAGCTGAAGCCAGGAGGTGAATAGTTTAAAATAAAGAATAGAAGCAGAGGGAGACAGCTAGCCTGTCCAACCAGCGCCTGTAAAGGTCACGTCATTAACACGATGATTCACCTTTGACTGAGCCGTACACAAATTGTACTGAAATGTAAAAATTATGTTTTTAGGTGGGGTTAAGTGTTTTAACTATTTCTTAGCTTTAGAGGCACTGTTAGGGAGGCGCTCTGTTGAACTTTAGACAGATCCAAGCTGGCTTTTGGCTGGATTTGCGAGATCAGGCGAGAATCCATGTCGCCAGGCTCCAAGTTATCTGTTTGTGTCCGCACCAAAAGTGGTGCAGCCAATCAGCGTCCTTGGAGGGACTAGTGCCAGCTACAGGCGTGGTTTTAGACGAGAGGACAGTGAGAAGTGTCCACGGCAGCGACTAGTCTCAAACACACAATATATGTGTTAATGGCACTGTTGAGGTAAAAGAACATTATCTGCATGGTGCTAAAACTAACACCAAACTACATAAAATGTTTGCTAAATGAGCTGGTGTCTGTTTATGAGTTATAAGAAGTCAGAGTTTTTCTTTTAGAAGGAGCATGTGTTTTACTGTGAGCCAGGCTCCATTAAATTTAACAATATGTTAACGGAGCACGGCAGTGTGCCCTGAATTCACACAGAACTTGACCTACGCTAAAATTAACCAACTTTTAGTTCTAAAGGGGAATTAACAAACATGTTATCAAATCAGTCATCTTATGTAACTGGTATTTACCTCGACAGACGCTGTGGGAAAAGGGGGTGGGGGTTTCAGGTGTTTTTTGTGCACATCTTTCATCCACGAGGCACTCGCAGGTGAGGACGAGGCAAACTTTGCCAGATTTATTAGTGCTTTGAGATGCTGATTACTGTGATCTAATTAGCCAGCTATTTCTGGCCTCGTCTTTATTTGTCAGAGCAGAATGAGGAGACATTTTATCTGAATTTTTGTTGCCCATATTCTTTTGCGACAATTTAGTAATGACATAAAAGCACATCAAAGAATACTTATTGTCAAAATTTTCGGTAACCCTGCTGTTTATCCCCTTTCACAGCAGGTTTGTTTTGCCTCTCGGTGCTGGCGAGGATGGTGGAATAAAGTGACATCACTGCAAACCCTTTATTTCCCTCTGATGAAACGTTGCTGTTATTTCACCCATTTTTAGAGAAGTGACTCAAAATAGACTCAACTCTCTTCACTCACTTTCTCTCCAGAAGCAGAGGCACCACTCCGCCGTGGACACCTTCCCGTCCTTGTAGCTGTCGCAGGAGTTGAAGAAGGGTCGGATGCAGACCTCGTACTTGTCCAGATTGATGGCGGCCAGCTCAGCCTGGTCCAGATACAGGTCGCTGTTGGTGTCCAGCTTCGAGAACATCCAGCCGATGGAGTCCTTGCAGCTGGCTACGAGGCTCTTATCTAGAGCTGTCAGAAATCATTTGCACAGTTCTTGAGTTTCTTTCTGTTTATACTTCAATTCTCTGCACAGACAATTGAGTTGGAAAGCCGCTTTGTGAGTTTCTAACCTGAAGCGGTGCCAGCTCCGAGCTTGCCAGAGTTATTCTGCTTCGCGTTTCCATGAAGGAGTTGGAACCAGTCTCTCAGACGGTCGCCCAGGTCTGCCAGGTCCTGGCCGGTGCAGCTCTCTGAGGGAGCGAAGAAGGGAATCAAAGGAAACCCTGGCAGACACTTAACAGCAATCTAACTCACCTTCCCTGAAGACATTCATGGACAGCTTCATATTGCTCTTACTGATGTGCAGTGAACAGCATCAAAGGTGCAGATTTCCTTCACTGTTACGCCGTTGCGGCATACTGTTTGATTTTCATGCTGTCACTTACAACTGTATGATCTGCTAATCAAAGAAAACATTATTTTGCAATTAACTCTGCGGCTGTTCTCCAATAGAAATCCACTTTCAGTTTCAGGCTAAGCACTTATTCCAGGCTACAGATGAAAAACAAGAGTAACATTTCACCCTTTTGATCAATTGGCATTTTCACGTGCCCGAGAGCCTGGACGATCAATACTGTTTGGCTGCAATGATAGATAGTGTACACTCTAAATAATTAATTACCACATGATTGAAAGAGCAGTTTAACCACATGGGGGATATTTGGATAACAGTAATCTCTGAAATTGGTGAGTATTGATCCCAAGCGTCGCGTATTCGGGTTGATTGGTTCTGTGAGAAAATTGGAGTCCCCTCTTACTGACAGACGGCACGCTCTGTGTGGCCCCCAATGCATCATAACTTTCTTTTTTTGAAACCTTGACTCATGAAAGGGATGACATGATGCAGACGGGGAGGTGTGACTCACACATTTAAAGGGATAGTTCTGATTATTAGATTATTGGGGGTTGTATGAGGTACACAAAAAATAGGTTTCAACGAAGCAGTTTTATAGGACCTGAAACATGGACGCTTTATTGGACTTGTATGTTTGAGCCACCAGAACCAGAGGACGGCAAGATGTTTTTTCTTTTTCTTCAGCATCCGATTGTTGGAACTGATGTGAGCTGCAACTGCCAGCTGCCTTCAACTGAAAGAGTTTTTAAGGGAATGTCGTGAGTTAGTTTAGTTGTAGCAGCTAAATGCTAATATGATTTAGCTTATCTAGTGTCTGGGGCCTTAAGGCTCCAGTGCATCAGTCTTTTCACATGTTTTCAACATGTATAATGAGTTTAGAAGAAAATCTTCTTTACACAGACTTGAAACTGCTGTTGACTTTTTTAGGTGGACTTCTTTTAAGTGGCTAATATGTTGTGCTTCTCCAAACTAGGGGTGTGCCAACCGCCATCTACTGACCACCGTCAATAAGTACCTGATACAACCTCAGATCAAATAATCCAAACTATCCCTTTAAATGCAGAAATATAAGAAGGTGGAGAAACTTGCCACGTTTCGAGTCAGTGTTTGAGTCGGTGATGGGTGCTGAGGGACAGGGGCAGAAGCCGGTGCACATGATGTTCAGGTCTTTGCCTGTGAGACAGGCCTGCTGCTCCAGCTTACACTGTGAGAAGAGAGAGACGCAGTTAAAATATTTATGGGGGTGACCGCAAGAAAAGGAGATTGCTCATTCAGATGAGACACTGCACTTAGAGAAAGGCAGCAAGAATGAGCTGTCATTTTCCGCTGCCTTCTCATGCAAGGTCAAAATTAAAAACTATCCATAAATCAATAAAGAGTCCTGGCAGCGGCCGGTGTACGGTGATGCCACTCAAAACCACGTCAGTCATTAATCATGCGGCCACGTTGGGCCGGTGCACTTGTCCTCCCGCGAGCAGTGATGAACTGTGCCGGCCTGCTGCGCCCACGTATATGTCAGCACAGCAGGAAACAGCACTTGACTGGACTCCTCTCATTATTTAAAACGATGACACGGGCACTTTCCATTTCTTTTCAGGGTTTTTATGGCGGCAGAATCCAGTGATAAAGCAAAAGAAAAATTATCTAAGTGAGTGCTTTCAGAAAGAGATGCTGCCGCAGAATATTTCCTCGTACCTCAGAGGCGTAGTTGTGTCCATCAGAGCCACAGACGGGTGAGGAGGCAGTAACAGGACACGGCTTGCAGCTGTTTTCATGAGCCTCCAGCTGCCCTGACTGCTTCACTCTGAACATGAAAGGATAAAAAGGAAAAGTTAAAATCCACCAAAAGAAAACAGAAAGAAAAGAAAAACTTATCACTTATCTTTACCTCTAGTTGTATCTAACCGGGCAGATTATTTTGCCAGGTTTTTAAGATACCTGTCTGACACAGATTTTTATTTTCTGGTGCTCACAGCTTTGAAAAATAACTTTTGAGGGAACAATTCACCCCCGATTCAAAAGCACATATTTTTACTCCGGTCTGAAGTGCTATTTATCCATCTAGATTGTTTTGGTTTGAGCTGCCGAGTTTTTCAGATATCGGCCATAGAGATGTCTCCCATCTCTTGAATAAAATGGAAATAGATGGCAATCAGCCTGTGGTGCTTAAAGTGCCAAAACTACACCCACCAACCACATCACTGTGCAGAAAGAAGTGTGCATCTACTCATGAATAAGAGGTTACAGCTCAGTTGAGTTTGTTTGTTTACATCCTGCACTGTCACAACCATGAGCCTCTGTCAGCCCCTCATTGAGACACTTTTGTGAACTGTCCCTTTAACGAAACAACAAGTAAACAAGAGTCTAAAACATGCTAGCAGCTCTAAGGGTCTACATGGGCAGTGTTGCTCTGAGCTAAATGCTAACATCAGCATGCTAACATGCTCACAATATCAAACTAACTCCTCCTGAACATCAGCAGGTACAACGTTTACCATTTTAACCATCTTAATTTAGCATGTTAGCATGCTAACATTTGCTAATAGCAACACAGAGTAAAGCTCAGGCTAGAACTGGGTATTACTTAAAAATGACAATACTTATATTGGTAGTATAGCCATACTTTCGTTTTGGTGCCATTCTGGCACACAGAACTGCCAACTCTGTCAAATACACTGTGCACAGCTTCACCACACTACAGACTGTATGGGTTGTAGCTGCCGCAGTGCTGAGCCAATCACATGTTGCATTAAATTAAATTAAAATTTTTGATCGATATTAAGTACTGATACTGAGCCCTAGCTCAGGTTGATGGTTTAGTTTTGCAGGTATTTGGCCATCATAGTATGTATTGGATGAGACATCTATGATGGAAGTAAGTGGATGTTGTGTTTTGTTAGAGGATTATTGACCACAAATGTCTCTACAAAGTTTCACGGCGGCCAGTCCAATAGTTGAGACATTGAAGTCAAAGTTTTGAGACTGACCGACTCACATTGCCGTCCCTTGATGGTCATGTCGCTATCGTGGCTAAAAACTCAAAAGTAACATCTCTTTTCAGAAACAGAGACCCTGCTATACACTGTCAACAGTTTTCACAGTGATTTTATTTTTTGTAGAAAGTTTTGGAAGAGAAAACACTTGACAGTGAAGTCTGTGAATTTTCCAGAATAACAGATAATGTCTTTCTGTCTTCACAGTGGTCGAATGAACTGCCCCCAGACACCAGGACACCAGAGTCACTGAACATCTTCTGCTGCAGGCTGAAAATCACTTTTTCAGACGACATCTTGACACCACACTTACTTATGTCTTATTCCTTTGAAAGCAAACAAACAATAAAAAACACTTGCACTGTGGCACTGAACACGCTCTCAGCTGCTTTCTGAGGGACGCAATTCTCCAGTCTACACTCTTAGAAATAAAAGTGCTAACTAGAACCACAAAGGGATCTTTTGAAACCTTTTTGGTTCCTGGTAGAACCTTTTATAAAGGTCCCACTTCATTTCAGAGAATTCTACCTAGAACCCAAAATAAAGGGTTATACCCACAACCATCTGTAAAAGGTTTCACACGGAACCCTCTATCAGACGTTCTAAAGAAGACCCCTTCTACAGAGAAGCCTTTTATATTCCAAGGGTTTTATCTAGAACCTACACAGAGGGGTCTATTAAGAACCCTCGTATATTCCAAGGTTTTTATCTAGAACCCACCCAGGTTATTCTATCGACAAACCATTTATATTTCACAGGTTTTATCTAGAACCCACCCAAGAGGGTCTATTGGGAACCCTCTTGTGTTCCAGTTTTTTTTTATTATCTAGAACCCACCCAGGTGGTTCTATTGAGAAACCGTTTATATTCCAAGGTTTTTATCTAGAACCGATCCAGGTGGTTCTACTGAGAACCGAGTTTCTACCAAGGATTTCATCTAGAATTCACCCAGGGGATTCCACTGAGAACCTGATCATATCATGGTACAAAGAACCCTTGACGAAAGAGTTCAAGGATTCCAACTATGTTTTAAGAACTCTTTTGTCCAAAAAGGGTTCTGAGGATTAAAGAAACTCTTAGTCTTAACAAAGAACCCTTGATGATAACCTTTCTTCGAAAAATGTGTTCTTCAGAAGCAAATGGTTTGAGCTAGAACCTCAGCTCTTCAGGAAGAACCTGTTTGGAAACCTTATTGCTAAGAGTGTAGCTCTTGTTCCTGTTAAGTTTGAATGCACTTATTGTAAGTTGCTTTGGATGAAAGAATGCGAAAAATAAATGTAATGTAATGGGACATTACATGGGACACATGCTGCGAGCACCATTCACTTTCACTGCAGCGAGGTGGCAACAGAATCCTCCAAGGAACATGATATCTCCCATCCCGGGTAAATAAAACCAAAATCGTCCGCGTTGCCTCTTAATATTTGGATGCACTGCTTTATAAAATCCCTCTTGCTTGCTTTCCTCTCACACGGTGAATTGACTTCATGTTCAGTGAGCACAAGCAGCATTACGCTCCGCAGTACGACTTCTGAGGCTGCTACTTAATGACGCTCGGATGGTTTAGTGTGCTTGCATTCGTGCTTATTACCCATTATTCGACACAGTCTCTCTCATCTCTGGAGTGACTCTGTAAATGAAGCACTTTATTGAAAAAGATAAATGCCTGTCGCAGCAGATAGACTTTGCAGGTAGTAATAATTCACTCCATTAATTCCTTTCAGACGGCAACCCTGCTCATTTGTTTTTCAGTCAAAGTGGAATGAATGGGTGAGGGAGGAGATAAATACTTTTCAGAGGGGTTTATCACGGAAAACTAAGGGCTCTTTCTGTGAAGTGAGGAGCATCTGAAATACTATAAACCCCAGAATTAAACATTAAATGGGAAAAATGCAAAAGTATTTTCACTATACTTTAGTTGTCATGGTTTCAGCCTCCTTTTCTATCTCTTCTGCTTACTGATTAGTCTATACCTCGGCTCCGAAAGAGGCTGTAATATCGACTTGGGGAGTCAAGTACTATATATCGCTTTCAAGAGGTTGAGACCTATAAGATCACTGTTGCTAAGTGACAGACAATAAAATGGACTTTGTTTTGTTTCCTTTGAAAGAAATATGCATATGCGTCAGCGTACAGGGTCAAAAAAGGCAGACTAGTCAGCACAAGGATTTAACGACATTTTAATAATCATAGGTGTGGACTCAAGTCACATGACTCGGACCCAAGTCAAACATTTCACAACTTTCACAGCAGTGACTTGTAACTTCACTTGACTTGAGCCTTTTGACTTGATACCTTGGCACCCAAAGATTAAAAAGTATGTTATTTAAAATTGTGAATCCAAAAGTCGATATTTAATTCCCCAGGTCCACTTTGTTTCGAACCAATCTGACAGCATCCAATCAAGTTCCAGGAGAGAACTATGAAGAACTAACGTTGAGTTGCTGAGCTCCAAAAGATGGAGATGCAACAACTTGCAACTTTGCTGAATACCCGATTCTGATTGGTGAATTACAGCTGCTGGTGATTTGTAGCCACTTTGGCACCAGTTTGTTGACACTTTCACACATCTTTTTGTCAAGTGAGACTTAGAGAGCTGTTCTAAAATCCTCATATTTCAACTAGAAGGCTGAAATGAATGGTTATTCCCTCGTAGCTGCTCATAATTTTAGTCCACACGGCATGAACACAATGTAAGCCTTGATTTGACCAAACCCTGCTTTCAGGTTTGGTCAGAATGTGAAAACTCTAAACATGAATGTGAATGCATAAATGAAGACCAAACGCACTTTCGGGTACAAAACAGTGAGCAGAAGAAGCCAATCAAAGTCTCTTCAACCAGTTTCATATTGTAGGTTGTGCTTTCTCACTTTCTTACTGAGCTGAGGAGACTTTGTCCACTTTCATCAATTTACATCTGATTCGATGACGTTAATTTTAGTCTGACTTAACTACATAAATGTATGAGTTCACAAACTGATGATCCATGTAGTTTTAAGCAATTAAACTAAGTAATAGTGGCTTCATTATTAATTAAAGCTGAGCCACGGGAGTTCATGATACATCATGCATTTGATTAGATCATGATGAGTCATGTATTAGTTAAACATTAATTAATCATGAGGTATGCACCCTTGACATTAAGTGTTACCAATTAAACAGGCATCTCTTTCTCCTGTGTCTCATGGGAGCATAATTAGGATTTTAAATATAGCCTTATAAAAAGACGCTAGACGGAAGTAAATAATGGCCATAAAGTTAAATGCCTATTTTTTAAGTTAAATCACTGCTGAATAATTAAAGTTGCAATTTAAATTCCACTTAAATTTTTTTTTTACTTTGAAGACCATCTATTTGAAGTTATGTGGTCTGAATTCCTCTCTTTCAAGTTGTGCAATTTAAAAGAGGTTTTTTCAGGTATGTTTTTTAAGGTTCACAAATTCAGATAGAAAATTCAAGTATTCAAAACCCACATTCTAATTTAGATTTAAAAAACTAATGCCAAGTCAAAAAAAATCAAAGGGAATGTTCTGATTATTTGAAGAAGAGCTGTATGAGGTATTTACCTACAGTAGATGATGGGTTACCTTGCCATGAGACAGCCTTTTCCTTTGGGAAACCAACCGAATTTCATTGAGAAAATTATGAATATGAATTTTACCTAACAGATCACAGGAGTTGTTGGTGTACTGCAGCTTGGATTGGTTAGTGTGTTGGTGTTATTGTGCGACTTTAGTGTTTTATAAGAGTAGTTCGGATTCACCGAGGTCGCATAATAACACAGTGAAACTTACAAGGCGGAGGTAGACCAGCAAGTCCCTCTTCTGTGAGGTAAAAATGACTGATTTTATCAATGGAGTTTGGTTGGTTTGGAGAGAGTGAGATTTGACTTATATAATAGCGGCTTCGCGTTGAAAAAGGCTGTCTGACAGCAAGGTAAAGCGGTGACAATATTACAAATATAGTGAACGCTTATACTTATATTGAAATGAGGTATTTAGTTGCTTATAAAATAACATTTTTAATGGCCATTATTTGCTTCCATAATTATCTGTGCTCAGTTTTCCCTCCACACAGTTAATTCGTCACTGCTCAGCATGAGTGTTCCAGCTGAAATTACATCACTCCCGACTCATGACACTCTCTGACCCTGTTACTGAGTTTAATCAATAGCTCTCCAACCAGACAGTGAAAGGCTTTTAACTGACACACAGCTAACAGCTGTTGACACCAGCACCACAGAAACGTCTGTCCTCCTGTTGGTGCAGAAATCTCCCGAACGGTGGCAACACGTCCTCTAAACAACAAAACAAGCATCCGTCTGACTGCTTCAGCACTGAAACCACCACCTACCTGTGCTCCAGTTTCTTGCGATTGACACACATGGCCCTCTGGTAGCCCTGAGCGACGCACACCTTATGGCGGCTGCACTTCACATTCTGGCACGGGTCCTTGGTGGTGTCCACGGCTGCGAACACAAGAACAACAACGCTGAGAATACAGAGGTGTCACTCACTGCAGCTTTAATTCTCTATTTTAGACACATCCACACTCACCTCCACACTCAAATAAGGGTTCCAAAGAGGTTCTTTGTGAAGGGCTGAGGTTCTGTGTAGAACCTCAGCCCTTCACGAAAGGTTTGTCAAAGGTTCCATTAAGAACCTTTTCCATCCAAAGAACCCTTCTTGGAAAAAAAGAGTTCTTCCAGGTTGTTTATTAAAGTTGTGGGTGTTAAAAGACCCTCACCTTCAAAAATTCAAATGTTTACTCATTTTTCAAATGGTATTTTTAAATGTAGATGAAACCTTTTAATCAGTTCAGTTACATGTGTGCTTGACCTTTTGCCTCATCTGTAGAATACAACATGGTTCTCTGTAGAACCCTCAGAAGACAAGAGGATTATTCGTAGTTGAAACCAGTATAACAAGTCTATTTTTAGATCCCCCTGGGTGGGTTGTAGATAAAACCACTGCAATACAAAAGGGTTCATGGTTGAACCCTTCGGATGGATTCTTGCTAGCACCCTTAAAAGGTAAAAAGGTTCTGAATAGAACCTTTACAGAGGGTTTTAGGTGGAACCATTACTGCACAGAAGGGTTCTCTTTAGAGCCTGTCACAGAGGAACCTTTCACAGATATTTCTAAGTATAACTCTTTATGTTGGGTTCTCGGTAGAACCCCTTGCCAAATCTGCAGAACACAATATGGTTCTTTGTGGAACACACACTTTGGTGAAACCCTTACAAAGTCTATTTTAGAACCCCCTGGGTGGATTCTAGATGAAGCCATTGAAATATAAAAACAAATATATAAATATCTCATTAGAACCCCCCTAGGTGGGTTCTGCATGAAACCCTTGGCTAGGTTCTTGTTGGCACCCTTAAAAGGTGGAAAGGTTCTGGATAGAACCCCCAGATATGGTTCTGGGGGGAACCATTACACTATAAAGGTGTGTTCTATAGAAACTCTCACGGGGGGTGGGTGTGTGGAACCTTTCACAGATGTTTCTAGGTATAACCCTTTACATTAGGTTCTAGCTAGAACCCCCTGAAAGTATTCCAGGTGTAACTTTTATAAAAGGTTCTACCAGATACAAAAAGGGGTTCTCCAAAACTGAAGAACCCTGTATGGTTCTAGTTAGCACCTTAATTTCTAAGAGCGCAGGAGAAAGATTCAGAGCTTGTGGCTGTTTTTTGACAGGGAGCATGTGTTCCACAGATTGATAGCCAGTAAAAAAAAAAAAACAGAAGAAAGCAGCTATTTTATCTGCTGTATAATCAAATTCTGTATATTTACATCGTTTAAAATTATCTTCCATCCACACAAAACTATCTTTTACACGAGCGTACGCAATAAAAATCATGAAATGTGTAATGAAAAATATTCTCGCAGTGTGCACAAATGAGGCCATTGATTTTATAGTCAGCACAGCTGAAAACATGGACGCCTAGCTGTCATTAGCGCGGCAGCCCATCGTCAATACTACTGCCTGCAGTCTCCGACGGCTGTCTCTGATTGCGAGAAAACCTGACAGCACTGATTGAGCATCTCTTTCTCTCTGCTTGTCACATCTCACTTCCCTCATGTCAACTTATCACTGTCTCTCCCCATCTTGCCTTTTCTCTCTCTCACACACAAACACACACACTCCATCTTTGTCTCCCACGCCCCCCCAGCTGCATCTCTCTCCATCTTTGGAGAGTTGAACTGTTCAATGCCAGCCTCTCTTCCACTGATAGACTGAGATGGAAATAGCACCGCGTCCTCCACCTTCCTCCGCCCTGTGGTCAATGCCATCCGAAACTGCATGTCACATTGTCCCAGTCCATTTACCGCCCTGCCGGAGAGAGAGAGGCCTCGGAAAACTCACAGGCGCAGATAAATTTAAGAGTGAGTGGCAAGCGGCGGCCAGCAAGAGAAATTTAAGCTGTGAAATCCTGAGTCAGCTTTGAGCAGCTGCTTTGTAGTCAACACGGTCAACAGACGAGGTGGCTGCCAGCCAGATCCCTGCAAATCCAGAGACGAGGTGATACTCTGCTGCTACAGCAGGGAGGTATGAGGGAACAGTGGACTTTTATGGATGACATGACAACTCTGAGGGAATCCAAAAATACTGGTAGGAGGCAGTCTGCCTGTGGTGTTTCTGTTCTTTAAAACCAGGTACGAGACTACGCTGGCGACTGGAGTTCATAAAGAGCTGAAGTCTTGCACCACTTCCAAGCTAGCTTGTCATCCACTAACCTTTGTTCCACAGTGTATTTTTGTCATGAGGTTATGTGTTTGGTCCTGTTTGTTTGTCTGTCACACCTTGATTCCTAGGGGCACATTGCGTCTGCAACATGGTTTTGATCCATCCTCCCTACAGCTGCGCGCCCCACCTGCAGCGTTTGAGAAGCGCATACCTGATTCTGTTGACTTACTCAGATTTTGTCTGTTTTTACAATCGGGAGTCTGCATGGAGTCTTTTATTTTGAAAATTGACTGGATTCTCTATCAATTCCTGTGTTTGACTTCCTGTTCAGTTCAATCTGCTCTGTGCAGCTTGACGCAGCGTCCATCAAAAAGAGACATGCGTGTACTGTATTCTGTGCAGTGTAGGGAGAAGGGCCATTTCCGATACATGCTGCTGTGCTTTTGGTGGAATTATAAGCATTGCCTTGAATGGCTGCAATCAGCCCCGGGGGCCACAGCGCAGTCAGAACGTGACACAGCCATGCCCAGTGGAGCCAAGCAGTCAGGGTAGATCTCATAGTTAAACAAGCTTCTGTGATGCCAAGCCCCCATTTCTGACCTCAGTACAATATATAGCTGGAACTACTTTTCATGGAACTAAAAGCTTCCTTCAGCCTGTTGTTGTCTGCGTTTTCACCCATGAAGATTGGGCAAATTAGCCACAGTAGCGTTTTTATGGAAATTTTTTTGCGTGTGTCTGTACTAAACAATCAAGTCAAATCAAATTTAATCACAATTCAGCGCGGGGGGCTTTACAATCTGTAACAATGATGTGATACAGAAACTGATTTGAGGGGGAATTGGCGGAGAAGCCATCCTCACGGTTGGCAAAATGACCAAAATCCATCCCCCCTTGAAAACCTGCCAACCCTCCTCTCTGTTTCCTAGTTGCAGAGAGAGTGCAGTGACAGAGGGGTTATTTAGTTGAATGTTAATGTTAGTCTTGTCTGCACTGACTCATTGATCCTTCATTGGACTGAGGTTCCTTCAGGTTAGCATCTGTGGCCCCGACCATCGCTATGAAATATCAGCAGCTGAACTGTGCTGTGTATTGATGAATCCATGGAGCTGTCCGTGGTGCTGAAGTGGCGGACGGATTTGTAATTGCAACTGTCCCTCTGTCAGTTTTGTCTTACGTCTATAATATTCTGTAAACTATATAGATGGATAGGGGTATTAATACAGAATATTGGCAGAAAATGGCAGGAATGGAATATAATATTCATAAGTCTGTTTTCATTAGTGTGTAATCACCTGAAAATAAGACTTGTTGTGTTTTCATTAACACAGCATGAGCTGTTTATATCTACAGAGGGAGCAGGTCCTCTTCCGTAGAGGCCATGTTTCTACAGTAGCCCAGACAGAACCCCCCCCCGAAACACTGGTTCTATATACAGCCTTTCGTTCCCCTGTAAGCCTGGAAGGTGAGGGAGAGATGCATCCTGCAAGCTCACTGCTAGATGCCACTGCACGCTGTTCCTTTAAAGTCATATATAAACTTTTAAATTGGTTTATGTTTGATGGAATGAGTTTGCTTCAGCCTCTCACTTTTCATGCAGTTTATGCTTGAAAACTTCACCAAGTTTGTCCTCTCTCACCCAATATTATTCTGTTATTCTTTTTTTTTTTAAAATAAACCACCAGGTTTAATTGCCTCCCATGTTATATAAGCTCTGAAACTCCTCACCTAACCTTTCACCAAAGAAGAAGAGCAGAGCACAGCAGCTACTGTAGCGTGGTGGAAATATTGGATTTAAATGTTGGTTTTGCCCCAAGCAAACATTTTATCATTCAGGGCAGACAGAAGATATCTGTGGGATCAAGAAACCTTTGAAGATTCAACCAGCAGCTAGATAACAGGTAAAAAAATATATATATATAACATTTTGATTTTTTTTTCCAAAGGGTTCAGAGTCCTGAGTTCAGACACAGGGCTGAGTTCAGTTCAGGTTGGTTAAAAGTTAGGTCATGCTCCAAAGAAAAATTATTCATTGTTGGTGCAGATCCAAGAATTCTCCATGAAGAGGGGAAACACTGCTGCACTGGCATCTGGGGGTTGAAAGATATGAGTCACAGCTGGGTGTGGTCATGGATGTGGTGCTACATGGTGCCTCACTACATCACTGCTGCATCAGGTGGAGAAACAACATGTTGTCACCACGACTCAGTGTCAATGCAGACTGATGCAATTAACATGTTTTAACAATTCCACAGTTTTCTGCTGATGTTCTGCACCTACATGAATAAAAATATAAAGTTTATCACGTGATTGTATATCAGTTTGTTTATCTGGACACAGATTCAGCATTACAATAACAGATTTAGAGGACTGTTCGGCCTTGGCAGATGTTTTGAGTTCTTTCTCGTTGCATTAAGGTATGTTAGAAAGTAAAAGTAGCAATACTGCAGTGTAAAAAATCTCTATTGGTAAAGTCGTGCCCTCAAAATCCTACTTAAAGTGCGCCCTGGTAGCTCAGTTGGTAGATCGTGTGCCTCATGTAGTGAGGTTGTGACTCCACTGCAGCAGCTGTGGGTTCGATTGTAGCCTGCAGCCCTTTGCTACATGTCATCCACTTTCTTTCTCTCCCCCTTTCCTCTCCTACCTTCAGCTGTCCTATAAATAAAGGTTTAGAAGGCAAAAAAAATTACTTAAGTGAACGTTCAAAAGTATTAGCATCAAAATATACTTGATGTACTAAATGTAAAAGCACTCAGTATGCAGAACGGCCCATTTCAGAATGACATATTCGATTATGGCTTTTTATGACACGGCTTTGTTGAAAACTCGATTCTGACTGGTCAATTATGGCTTTCGACAGGCTGCTATTTCTTTGAATAGCAGACTTGAGTTCTGCTCATAGATTCTGGAGGACTTAGCAGATGTAATAAAATCATTTTTACATCAATGTTGTATGTAAAATAATTGTTTTTTTTAATTTTAGTAATTAGCTGTGTAATAAACAGGATAAAGTGTAGTAGGGTCACGGGTCACCCTGTCAGGGTTATTTTGACATAATGACCAGCTCACTACATATAACCCCTTATATAACTATTGATTCATTAATGTGTAATATATTATAATACTTGAGTAAATGAACCAACACTGCATATTAGTTTGTTTAAAAGGCCTTAACATGATACCTTTGTGCTCAAAATTTACTAGCAAGTGCAGTAGTACTCACGAGTAGAATATTTCACCTTCACAGACCTAAAGTTTGAAGAAACTCTGCACAATATGTATAAAAAATACCTTCAGCAATGGAGGTTCATAAAACAGATGCTGACACCAACATAGAGCAGGACTTCATCTATTTTATAAAATTAAGCTAACAGCTCCAGAAATGTTTGACCCATATTAAAGGCAACAACTAATAAATAGTAAAAAAAAAATAAAAGAAATTAGCACCAGTGAGATAGAACTAGTATTATCATAATTGAATTACATTTACATTTATTTAAATTCCCCTTCTCAGGGAAGAAGAAGAAACTCATAAATATACAAGATGTAGCTTTTACACTTAGCAGAGAAGCTCAAAGACAGATAGCTGGATTCTGGCAGTGCTGCATGAAACCTGAAAGTCGTTCCATATAAAATATTTTGTGACCACTTGACTTTTATTCACATCATCTGTTCCAGCAGGTATTCTGCTCGGGTTATGATTTAACCCCAGCGGCTGAAGAATATCCAGACTGCACCGCTGACGGTACGTTCGTCTGTTATTTCTCTTTTGATTTAAGACATAAAATCACCCTAAACTGTCACCATACATATCATTTTGACTAATTCTTTACAATAAAGAAAGTAAAGATGTCTCATATTTTCCGTGTGCCTCGACGGATCATCGCTCACACACAGGTTTTCTTCCGGTTTATCTTACAGACACTGTCAGGTATATTTTGTTGCTGGTTTCCATCAGAGCGTGAGGTTTTAGCATTTCATTTTTGTTAACAGAAAACTTCCAGTCATGGACCATAAACTTTTATGGGGACAGGGAAGCAAACCGTATGGGTTTTCTTTCACTGGTGTAATATACCTTAAACTATTCCCACTTTCTTCTGTGCCATTTTATTATTTTTATGCCAGTGAGCAGTCGCTGTACCTGTCCACCCGCACAGAGAGCACAGCTACAGACTGTGCAGTGAGCCGTGCACTGAATATATGGCGAAGAATCAAATAAAACCAGAAAAAACTCAAGAGAGCACACACAGGTACCAAGACTCTACAATCCTCTTTATGTGTTAACTTAATAATAGAAAATGAGAATTTGAATCTAGATGAAATATGCTCAGTTAAATTCCATGCATTTAATTTCTGTCCAGGAATATCATGGCTTTGCATAAGGATGAACATAAATATGATAAACATGCTAATTGGCTAATGGCCTTGATTTTTGAAGAATATCCTCTCTATGAATATTATCTCTTTGGATGAATTGTGCAAAATTAATCAGACTCATGACCACTGAGGTATAGCTACTTAAAATTCAGCAGCTCCACCTATAGATGCAAGGTCATCAAGTTCTGCAGTATTGATGTCACTGTAGGTGCACACGTCATCTACATTTGTTACTGACCTTGTACCTTTAGGGCAACAGGCGCTGATTTACATCAAATCAATCTGTGGCAAATTTTGGTACCTGAGAGCACATCTGGGTGAGAGAGAGTGACGTCACCCCTGCAGCTTATTCAAGTCATGGAGAGGGTGGTTACACTTTTAAAACAAGACACAATATTTGTAATGTGAAATCCAAAGCTGGACAGGGCAACACATCTAAGTGGAGGAAACACAAAAAAATATCTAAAAGCTGAAGAGTGTACCATGTTTGAAAGCCCGAAAGCCAAGTTCCCTGCAGCCACTTCACTGCAGCCAGCACCGAGGAAGTCGAACCCTCCATGGACAACAAGACTTTAAATGAGGCATCGACTTTAATGATGAATGAATATCTTTGGTTCAACTAGTAAGCTAGTTGTAACCGCACAGCAAATTCAAGAGTTTTGTTCGTTAATGTCAAAAATACAAGAATTTGGCAACCAACTACAAAATAAACTGGAAGAGAAAGAACTTTCTGAACAGAAGTTGTATTAGTAGTATTAGAGTAAGTATTAGGGAAAAAATATTGACAAAAATTAAGATGAAATCTCTGTTCATTTTGTCTGGATGAGCGAAGACGAGACGAAATAATTGGCTCTGTTCGGGCGGACAACTGGCAGTAAGTTAGATCACAGTAATCAGCCATGTCGAGCCCTAATAAATCTTAAAAAGCTGAAGGAAACCATAGCTGCTGGCAGCTGACCTCTAAAAATGATGTGTGCCTCACCACCAGTGGCCTGTCAGGTGGTAAAAAAGAAGAGAGACGACCTGTCGTGGAAACCTTTCTATTATATTCAAACTGGAAAAGAGAGACCGAATGTATTATTCCTATTGAAGGTGGAACACCCTGTGGTCTCAAGATGTGCAGAGAAAAAAACACGACCAATTTGAAAAGACATCTAAAAACACACAATCCTGCAGTGTCTGCCATGGTAAATATCAGTTCTGGAGGTTTATCGATTCAGCATATACTGTATGTTTATTGTCTTCTAGGACCAAATTTAATGTTAGTAAAGCTCAAGTTCTGTGTGGATTCAGGGCACATTACAGTAAACAGTTAACACAATTCGGTATTAATTTTATCTCCACGTAGCGTGAATAAACGTGATGCGTCTGCCTCGACAATGCAGTTTACAGATTTTTACAACTGCTGATGTATGAAATTGGAGTTTAACTGAGTGAAAAATAACATCAAATTTAGCAGAAGTCACCAGTAATATATACAAAGTCTGTCTTGATAGCCAATAATGACACAACAATGACTGAGGCGTTCATTTTTAAACGATATGACTGAATGTGACAGTAACACATTCTCAGGCTAAATGACTAAACACAGTTCAAGGCTGGAATTTTTAAATCATTTTCAGTGTCATGAAACTGAGACAATTATGACTAAAACGTTTACTAAAATTAGGCTTCCACTGACTAAAACAAAACAAGAACAAAATACTGAAATGTGGCTTTAAACCAGCTACAACTGACTGAAGCTAAATTTAAAATTCCTGTCAAAATTAACACTGAGTCATCTTCATCAAAACAATGAGGTGAAAAGCACAAACGCTCTGCACAGCAGAGGGGAACTGCGGAGTCCGGTGATGATTCTCGGCTTGTTTTTATAAGCGACTCCTTACACATGATCATTTGATTGTTTGTTAATATAAAAGTGCTGATCTTAGCAAATTTAATGTGAGACAGATTCATCTTAGAGGAATCCAGGAAACAAAATAAATCTGCTTCTACACCTTATAATCCAGCAGTTTTTAGTCAAATGCAGAGCACTTTATACGCTGAGACATGTTCATGGTTTTGGATTTGCATCACCGACAAAAATACTCACTGTAAATACTCATGTTAATTAGTTCATGGCCTAACCTTTCACTGAATCCGATATTTTTTTAATCATGATGACACACGTCCGTGTTTCACTGTATGTTCCCATAGAAACACAGCGTGGTGTTGTCAGTATAGTTTCAGATGTACAGCAGCTCTCCCTCATTGCTCCCGCGTTCAGTATTTATGAGCTCCTTCAAGTCTGCCTCCGAGCAACAGCTTAAAACCAAACACGCTCCTCAGCCTCACACAGTATTCTTATACAACTCCTACATGCTGAAAATGAAATCCAAACACAAGATTTCATTTGCATTAAAGATCAAGTGTGTTTGCCACCTCGCCCGCTCTCCTGGCTGGTTGTTTACATCGTGCTGCATTGAGGATTCAGCGCAGGGGCCGGTGTGTGTGAGGAACATTATGGGTTTTAAATCCTCCTGTAATCATGTCAACAAAGGCGACGGGGCTGCGCTGAGCCTCTGACCAATCTCTCTGAGATTATTATTATTATTACACCGCGATCAAAAAAACAGAACAGAACGCGACTGCTTTCTCATCCACGATCAGGCGTCTGTTCCACCCCTGCTGTCTGTGCTCACATCTCACTGAGCGTGAAGCCCCGCACTTACACTCATAGAAATAAGGGTTCCAACAGGGTTCTACTCAGAACCATTTTCCTCTGAAGAACTCTTTTTTAAAGAAAGGGTTCTTTGTAAGACTAAGGGTTCTATTAAGAACCCTTTTCATGCAAAGAATCCCTTTGAAAGGTTTTTGAAATACCATAATAGGTAAAGTTCTTAGCAAAACCCTTGGAATATAAACAGATTCACAGTAGAACCCCAGGGTGGGTTCTAGGTAAAACCCTAGGAAGAATCCCCTGGGTGAGTCCTAGATAAAACCCTTGAAATATAAACGGGTTCTCAGTAGAAAGCCTGAGTGCGTACTGTAAACAGGTTCTTGGTGGAACCCCCAGTTGGGTCCTAGATAGAACTCTTGAAATATAAAAGGGTTCTCTGCAGAAGCCCTTCTGTGGGCTCTATGTAAAACCCTTGGAATACAAAACGGTTCTTGGCAGAACCCCCAGGCTGGGTTCTTTGTAAAACCTTTGTTATACAAAAAGGTTCTTTGTTGAACCCCCTGGGTGGGTTCTTAGTAAAGTCTTTGGAATATAAGTGGGTTCTCGGTTGAACCTCCTGGTTGGGCTCTAGGTAGAACCCTTAGAATATAGAGGGGTTCACAGTGGAATCCCTTCGTGCTAGCACCTTTAAAAGGTGGACAGGTTCTGGGTGTAACAATTACACCAGAGAAGGGTTCTCTGTAGAACCTCTCATAGGGTGTTCTGGGGGAAAGGTTTCTCTGTAGAACCTCTCATAGGGTGTTCTGGGTGAAACCTTTCCCCTCTAAACAGCCTCCAAGTGAAACCTTTCAAAAGAGTTCTACCAGGAAACAAAACGGGTTCTCCTACGGGGACAAGCCGAAGAACCCTTTCTGGTTCTAGTTAGCACCGTTATTTCTCAGAGTGTAGACGGGACCCTTCATCAAAGGTCCTCATCAACCATTTGTTTTACATTCAGATTGTCAGACGGAGCGTTTAATAAAGCACTTTAGAGCTTGTGGACAAAAAAAGACGTGTTATTGGGCTGCCAAGAGATAGTCGCACCCGTCTGATAGTGACGAGATTTAGCTCTGATAAATATTAAAAGCATGAGAGAGATGAGCCCATTTGACAGCTTTAAGTAAATTAGTTTCAACTGGATTTGCAATTACTGTCATCCTAGACGACTCTTTTATACCCTTCGCTTTAATTGGTGGTCGCCGTGTTGAAGCCGCCCGCAGCTCTTATTTAACTCCGATGGAACTATAAAATTATTTACTTATAATTAGAGAGGATGCAACACAAGTTCACCTCTAATTCTTTTTATGTCTGAATAATTTCCTGAAGTTGTTGTACAAATGGAAGCATAATCGCAGTTTTTTTTTTTTCTTTTATCCAATTAGTACAGTTTTTCCCCAGGCACAAAAGAAGTTTCATTTAACAGCTAAAATAAAGAATGTCAAGGTCAGATATGGCAGTCAGAGCAGCAGGGACCTTATTGTTTTGAAATGGCCTTCAAACACAGAGCGGACCCTGCAGAGCCGAGCTGATGTCTCTATCAGCTCGCTTAAAAACAGCTCCAGAGGTGTGTGAAGCCTCCTTTTTAGGTCTTTTGTTCTATACGGGGCTTGCAGGTACACCATGTCGGGAGTTTCTGCTGTCTTGTTGAATTTGCAATGAAGAGGACCCTGATCAATTAGGTCTGCAGAATTAGTCGCAGTGGGAGCCGGGACGGCGATGAAATCAATGGTATTCAAATGAACATCGCCCACACTACAGCAAGCGAGGCGTTTTCTTGAGACTACATTAGTTATTCCCCCTGTTGTAAGAACAGATGACTGGGAGAACGTCTGGAGCTGCTTCTTCTCACATCTCTCGCCTTTGATGTCAGTATTCTGTGTCTTTTTTAACTGAGGTGGTGTGGGTGTGGCGCTGCGCTCGACCTCCCACACTCACCGCGCAGCGGGAACGCACTGCTAACCCCCGAGGGTCCGCTCAGTTGGCTACAGCATGTATGAATTGTAGATCTCATAACCTGACCTGCGAAATGATTCATGCTTCACTTCATTACATCCACTGTAGAAGGTTTAGCGTTTGACTAGTTTAACCCACAGTTCAGATAAACCAGCGCTTCAGTTCAGTGTGATTTCTCTGCCGAAACAAGCACAGGTTCCTCGCTGAACAGCAGCCGAACAAACGATGTACTATGGAATTAACCCTGACCTGCCAACACAGGTGATTCTTAGCAACATGATATATCAGTGCACATGCTGCTGCATAATCTGGTTTCTAAATCCTTTCACCAAATATTTAAATCTAAAATTTGTTTTAGTTTTTTAATTTTCTGATTTTCCTGTTTACTCAATTGAATTAAGGCAGATGCTATTAACACCCAGGTGTCAGTAGCCAACAATGCTATTTGCACCTGGAGTGGAATAACCAGTGGGGCTATTTACACTTGCATGGCACAGAGGGAACGTGATCTTTTCTTAAACCTAGCCAAGTAGTTTAAACAAATGGTGATGAAAAAGTGGAGGAAAAAGTAACACAAATTGTTTCATACAGGACTCAAACCCTTTTAAGGAAATCCTTCATAGTATGAATTAAAGCTATCCTTAATAATCTTAAAAAATACATTTATAAGAATATCAGAAGTCCAATTTTAACTGTGTTTTTTTTTTTGTTGTCTAATAAACTAATGCTACAAGGTTAAATTGTAGTATACTCTGTATAAAAAGGTATTTTCTCAAATATTACCAAAGATATTAATTAAACAGTGTCTATTTGCACCCGGGTGAGAATAGTCATATGGCGGCTACTCGGCTATTTTCACCTGCTCCCGTAGTTTAGCTCTAACCCTAGAGACCAGGGTTTAAGTCCAAAGTTTTTTCATCATTTGGTTAGGTTTAGGAAACAAAATACTTGGATAGGTCTGGGAAAAGATCCCAGTTTGTCTCTGCCACCCAGTTGCAAATAGCCGCATTACCTATTCCACCCCAGGTGCAAATAGCTTTGTTTGCTCCCGACATCTGGGTGCTAATTGAATCAGCCTAAAAATAATCCCTCTAAATCTCATTTATGACCCACTAGAAGTGTGTGGTGGCGTCTGCATCTGCAGAGAACCTGCCCCCTGCCTGTATTTTCTTATTTTCACTTTTTTTTTTTTTACTTTACTCTAAACGTTTCTTGGCTTCAGCCTGCTTGGCAGCGGTGTGTAGCCCCCAGCCAATACAGTGCGCAGGTTACGAGGTCGGGATTCTATAAAAACGGAGCGACCAACGGTTACATCGCTGTCACTGTCTCTTTCCTCTGTTCTCTTTCTGTGAGAGCTACAAAAGAAAAACAAAACAAACGAAACATAACTGTTGTTGGTGTGGGGAGGAGGAGCTCAAATTTGATTTGCACATTTATAAACAATCCTACATAGTTTACCTTTAGTGTTAATAACAGTCAGGTTTTAGACAATAAGCAGTTTTTGTTGGGAAGTATTGCTCTTCTCCTTTCAGCTGCTCCCACAAATGGCAATTGGGAATGCACTGGCTTGTGCATCCCTGGTGGCTGGTGAGCAATCTGGGATTCAGTGTTTTGCCCAAGGACACTTTGACATGTAGACAGGCGGAGGCAGGGAATCTGTTGTCAGTACACAACCGACTCTACCTCCTGAGCAACAGCTGCCCCTATGATTTGAAATTGCTCGGCTCAATACTATGATTTCTGATTTAGGATGATTTAAAATGACAAAATCGAGAAGATTATGAAACGTTTGCGGAGGTATGTGCTCTCTAATATTTTTCACGTCTGTTGAATACAAAAAGAGCATTTGACTAAAATAACACAGAAACGCTCACCGTTTTCACATAGTCTCCATTCCTCCTCCACAGCTGATTTTCTAAAAGTGAGATTTTTTTTTTTTCAACAAGAAACAGACCCCATGGAGGTAAATGGAGCCTGGTGGGAGTTCTGAGTTGAGCCCTCAGCAACAAAGGCAATTATAGCAGGCTTTTCAAACTAATGGATCCGAGTGAAGGCTCAGCCTCTCCTTTCCCTGAATCACAACTGCGTTCTCACCCTGCGCAAGCTCTGACACCCCGGACCAGCGCTCCCCTCTCGCTGGATGACCTCAGACAACTGCTGCAATTAAGAGAAGCCAGCACTTCGATAATGTGCGCCGCACTATTTCATTGTCTGGAGCAGATGTATAAAGGCAGACAGCACTTAGCATTGATTATGCTGGTAGAATCTGAAATACAGCAGTTTTTTTTTCTTTACAGTGGAACCAGCCATTTAAGTAAAGCCATTTAAATATTGAGAGTCTTTGCAAACCGCCTCTGCAGGCTGCGAGTGGAAAACACAATAAACTTAATATGAAACCGCACAGCCACCCTCAAATGTCCACAGAATAAAGATGAAATCAGTTTTTTAGACTTACTTTCATCAGAGCCCATGTTCTCCTCCATGTTTTTAATGTAGTCGTCCTGGAAACAAAATATATTTGCATTAATGGGTTTAATAATTCATGTTAAGTAACACAACGGAGGAAGCATGCTCTTGCTCTCATGCTTAATGAAAATTCAGAAGTGCATAATAAATAATGAAGGAAGATAACAAGACATGCAAAATGATACAGAAACTTTGCTTCATGCGATGAATGGCTTTAAATGCGATTATGATTTTAGCAATGCAAATATATTCGGCTCTTATGTTGAATAGACGTGTTTCAAGAATATGCACGCGAGCAAAAATTACTTTCGATCCAAGCTTTAATAAAATTTTGTGACCATTTTTATTCACCATTCTGTTTGTTCATTTGATTGATTTATCTTTATTTCAGCCTTTAACTAAAAATAGATGGTAAAATAAGAACTATACAGTAACGTATTGGTGTCAAAAAGAGATTATATTTCCCTCTCAGACATAACATTCATCACTATCACTGTAAAACTTTACACTTTTGCTGATGACAGTCAATTAAACTTTCCAAAAAACTAAACTGACTTAAGTTAACCTTCCATAACTGCACCAATATATGTATTTATTTTGCCTACTTGTATCTGTCTTTGATAAAGTTGTAGTTCTGCTGCTGCGTCCTTTTCTGTCTTCTATCTTCTCTGTTTGTGCGGCTGTAATTTCTCCTCCCGAGGTTCAATAAAGGGTTCTCTTATCTTTGTTTCAGTTAAGTTTGGAACAACATACTAAAAAGTAGGGATTTTTTTTCCCAATTTCCTTTTTTAAAAAGTGCAAATTGTGCAGCTATTCTTTTAACAAATCATGGAGATGAGATCACATTAAGCCTGTTTATTACCTCTTCATTTAATTAGAGACGTTACCAGTCAAGTGAGGTAAAAATTTGCTCTTTTGCTGGTGACATTCAATTATACTTTACAAAAATATCTTTTAAGTGGTAGGAGGAAAAAGAAATTCTGTCAGGATTCCATACTTTGGTTAACCTTGGTTAACTAAACCAATATATCTTTTACTTATCTGTATCTGTCTTTGATTTATATTGTAGTTTTATGTTTTCCTTTAATGCATCTGTGTCCTTTTCTATCTTTATCTTCTTTGTTTTCTGTTGCTCCTCCTGAGGATCAATAAAGCGTTCTCTTATCTTTGTTTCAGTTTTAAGTTCGGAACAACACACTAAAAAGTGGTGTGTTTTTCTAATTTCCTACTGTGAAGCTCCTTCCTTTAACAACCCTTGGAGATGTGCTCATATTAAGCTTGTTTACTACCTGTTTATTTAATAAGGTGAACCTTTAAGTGCACTGCTGCGTGTGATGCACAGCTACATTTCAGAGCTGTTGTCCTCATATGAGCCAGTGAGCAGCCTGAGATCATCAGGCCAGACGGTCCCGCCTGTTCTTCCCATAAGGATTTGTTCTAGAGGTGACTCTGCCTCTGAGGACCTGTAGGCTCAGTGTGAATGCCCCGAGGAGATCAGGCTGGCTGACTCAGATAATAACTAGAAAAGACATGTGTATCACAAGGCTTTCTTTAAAGGGCAACACCATCTGTGTTATTATCCAGGTTTTTTTAATGGAAACTCCTATTCAGCCATTAGCAAAAAGTGGTGACAAAGTAAATTAGAGCAGTGATGCCCTCACCTCGCCTCTATTAACCTACAGAGTGGGATTATATGTAGTAATATCTTCATACAGAAACCTGGTCAGGTCACATGAAAAAAAAACATCTTTAAAGAGGCTTGGGAAAAAAGCATTTTGATGCAAAATCATACATTGACCAAAATTAGATTTTTTGGATTTGAATCTGCAGAATGATATAATAACCTTAGTGAGGTTTTAGTCTTGTTCAGACTGCCAGCCCAGATCTGCTTTTTTTTTTTTTGGCATATCCAGATTGTCTCCAGATTAATTTGAGAAAGTCTGGACAGCAGAAAAACCACACGAAATGCAGTTTTTGCAAATCGGATCCAAGCCACATTTGGAGGTGGTTTGAAATGTGATGCAAATCAGACTTCTACAGAAGAATCTTGTTCTGGATGCTCTGAAAATGTCTTTTGTGTCACTTGCAACATGAAACACGATGAGAGTGTCAAATCCAGGCAGCCAGAAATGAAACAGCATTATAGTGTATATTAGCTTTCTCTGTCACTGAGTTTGTCTGGTGCAGGGGAGGATTTCTGCAACGCGACGTGATGGATCTCC
>JAJHUR010119709.1:0-14433 GCA_027495735.1 Lutjanus campechanus
TGGTAATATCTGAATTTGCACATTGCTATTTTATATTTTTGTCTATTTGATAACATTCATGCCCTGATTATTAAAACAATAAATCAAAGTTACTCAGCAGTTACTCAGTACTTGAGTAGTTTTTTCACCAAATACTTTCTTACTCTTACTCAAGTAATTATTTGGATGACTACTTTTTACTTTTACTTGAGTAATATTATTCTAAAGTAACAATACTCTTACTTGAGTACAATTTTTGGCTACTCTACCCACCTCTGGTTATTAGTGGTATTTAAGTCAAGGTATTGGTAGGTACTGGTGTTAACTGTGTAATTGTGTGTGTGCTCTCTGTCAGCACTACGCTCCTCTGCTGGCAGTGTTCAGCACTCAGGGTCAGTCTGAGCTGGTGCTGCTGCTGAAGATCCAGGAGTACTGCTACGACAACATCCACTTCATGAAGTCCTTCTCTAAGATAGTCATGCTCTTCTACAAAGGTCAGCAGCTCACACACTCATACTGCAGACAGTCTGTCCATTTCTTTTTCTTTATGTTGATAAGTAGAGCTTTGAAGCTCCCAGCACTGACTGTTTTGCTGTCTTCACCCAGCTGATGTCCTGAGTGAGGAGGCCATCTTGAAGTGGTACAAAGACGCCCACGCTGCCAAAGGGAAGAGTGTCTTCTTGGAACAGATGAAGAAGTTTGTAGAGTGGCTCCAGAATGCTGAAGAAGGCAAGAACTATGTTACTGTTCTTATTTTATGCACTACAAACTCTTTCAAGAGTATTTGTTTTTACTGCAACTAGGCATGTAAGCTGCTCACTATGACTATGCTGTGAAATGAAAAAAAATCCATCCATATTTAATTAAAAAAATAATCTTTTTCTTTGGAAAAATGCTTCAATTTCCAGGTCCCATAATTTCATGGTAAATAGATGGTAATTGCCAAGTAATATATTTGACATTTCTTAGAAATTACCCACAAATTACCACCAAATCTCATGGTTAAGTAAGCAAGTACCATTTTCATGTAGTTGGTGATAATCACGAAGCAACATACTTACAATTTCTCTGAATTTACCCACAATTTACCCCCAAATTTTATAGTAAGTATGTGATAATTCACAAGTGTCATTTTCATACAAGTAAGTGGTGATTACCATTTCACATATTTGAACTTTCTTTGAAATTAACCCCAAATTTTGCCAAAATTTCATGGTAAATATATCATAATTAGCAAGTACCACTACTACTTGCATGAAAATGACACTTGCAAATGATCACATACTTACCATGAAATCTGGGGGTAATTTAGAGGTAATATGTGTGTAATGTCTGAGAAATGTCAAATATATAACTTGGTAATTACCACCTATGTACCATGAAATTATTTTTAATTATCAATAAAAAAATATAAAATATATTTTCCAGCATAATTGAAGAGTAAAAATTTTAAAAAAATTCAGCCACAGTCCTCAAGAATGAGTGATTTAATGGCTTGTAATTTACATAGTTTTTATAATAAATTGATAATAATGTCAAAACTATGTATTTTATTCACTAAGATGATTTGGAAGAGAAATGTTAGCTATCTTTATTATTTAAAGGAGAGATGTGAATTTGAATATGTTTCATAACTACAAAATTGTGCAGTTTTACATTTACACAACATGCTAAAATGATCTTATGTCAGTTGGGACCATCCGATCTGTGAAATGACTGTATCTGTCATAGTCAGTGTGAGCAGCAGGTGGAGCTGTTGTCTCATGCTTTCTTCCCTTCATGCCTGCAGAGTCGGAGTCGGAGGGGGAGGAGGGCTAGAGGAGGAGCAGCAGGAGTTCCTGTAGTCTGCATCCTGTGGCCTGAGCGACAGTGTAGCAGCTAGTTACCATGTTGTGTAGAGATGGAGGCACTCCAACCCCGACACCCACACACCAGCTCCCCCTAACACCATCACATCACCAGCTGGGCTCTGCACACTGGACCAGGAGTCAGTCCCACACATGGAGACAGCCTTACTAACATCCGCCCTCCTCAGCACACACTGCATCTACAACACTGTCCAGGATTAGTCACATGACCTCTGCAGTAGGTGTACACGTGTTTTAGCGCACACACAAGTGAGTTTTACAAAGTGAAGTGTGTGAATGTAACTTGGCAATGCTCTCATGTTTTTATGAATAAACTGGTTTTATATGTATACAGTGTGTGAACACTCCTCTTTTCCTCCTCGAATTAAAGGCACAGTTCACCACAGAATCAAAAACACATTTTTCCTCTGGCCTGTAGAGCTGTTTATCCATCTGGACAGTTTTGGTGTGACTTGCAGCTGTATAGTTTTCTGCCTTCTCTTCAATATAATGGGACAAAATATTTCTGCAGTAGAATCTAGCAGAATCTACCAAACTACTTTCTTTGCTGTTAGAAAAAAAAAGTAGTTCCTACATTAAACTTCTCAAAACAAGGTCTGTGGATTATCTTAAGTAACAGGGCCGTGATTTTTGGAAAGAAACACTGGTTTTGAATTTTTCAAGTATATATTTTAGCAGAGTATCATTTGATCTCATTAAATTGCAGAGAAGGCAGACATCTCCATGGCTGATATCTCCAAAATGCTGCAACTCACACCAAATAAAAATATGTATGAAAAATATGTATTTTGTTTTTGGTTTGAACTGTCCCTTTATACACAACAGAGCGGATCTGACAAATGTTTTCACTTGCCACCAACAGCTTATGATGATGTCAAAAAATAATTTAGGAAAATAGTTTATAGAAAAATAGTTTTTACAACATATTGACAAGAGTTTACGTTTGCTGTATCTTTGTTCACTTATCAAACACCACCACCATCATCAGAGTATAACAAAAAGTCAAGTTATTTTATTTTATAGCACCAAATCATAAGAGAAGTTTTCATATAGAGCAGGTCTAGACTGTACTCTTTATAATGTTATTTACAGAGAGCCAGCAGTTCCCACCATGAGCAAGCACGTACTGACAACAGTGAGGGAAAACTGACACTGTTGTGTGCCTCTGCAGCGTTTCCCAATTTATTTTCTGTGGAGCTAAAACTCATTTCTAGACATGAGGAAACAACAGGCATGCACACCGTCACACCACACACACACCCAGTTCAGACAGTGTGCATGTGCACATGAACGTGGCTCCAAGCTAAAGATCTACAGTGAAGATTCAGGTTAAAAACATGGTGTAAATAACATTTTTTTGGTCAGCTTGGCATGTTGGGTCTTTAGGAGACTTGGATTACACCAGACGAGCAGTATGGAGGCATTTTATGTTTTTATTCAGTTGTTTTTTACATTTGAAAACTGGTCACCATTCACTTCCATTGTTTGGGAGATTGTGCAACACTGTTTTACTGTGAAACTCCAGCAGTGTTTTGTGGACTAACAAATTAAACCTGACCTTCATTTGGCACAAGGGTGAGTTGATAATGACTGAATTGTCATTTTTGGATGAACTATAGCTTTATGTTGCCTACTATTTTTGAGTGAAGAACAAAAAAAGCCTTTTAAATAGTTTGTATACAGGCTATAGGCAACATTTTCTGTTTTTATAGGCACTGTAGCTTTTTCTGATGAGACAGCCTACATCACATTAGACTAATGATGTAATGATGTGAGCAGCTCCTTGTGATAGAGCCCTTTATCACACACACACACAGCCGCTGTGTGTGTGTGTGTGTGTGTGTGTGTGTGTGTGTGTGTGTGTGCGTGCGTGCGTGCGTGCGTGCGTGCATGCGTGCGTGCGCACGTGTGTTTAGGGAAGTCCTTGTGTGACCCAGAAACGTTGTGTTCTCTTCCAGCCAACCAGGTCTGATGAATCATACATGAAGTCCAAGAGTCACATGAGACAGGAAGCAGCACATGATGACCACACAAACAAAACCCCTAACAGTGTATCTGATGAGTCCTGACTGCATCCTGTCCTCACAGCCTGAACATGAAGGCCTGAACTGAACTGATCCACAGTCAGTGTTTCTGGAAGATTTGCAGAGGAAATAACAGGACCTCTCTGCAGCCAATCAGCAGCCTGGACGCTCTGGAGCCCGTCCCTCACTGAGTCATATGCCCAACGGGGGTCAAGTTAAAACAGGTGAGCACACCAACACCGGATTTAATATAGTGTTGTTTTCAAAATAAAAGCATGGAATTTCAGACTACAGTTAATCACACCCTAAACAAACTGAAAGACACATTAAATTTTACTTTGACATTACTTAGTAATCATTTGTTATAAAAAATAATCAGATTACTTGCTCAATGTAGTTTATCGTTGTAGTTGCTGAAAAACTGTCCAGGAAAGACCAGTATGTGTGTAAAAAAAAACATGAAGTCCTTTAGGATCGTTAGAAAACTGGTAAGTCCATTATAGATTAATGCAGTGGTTCCCAAACTTTTTGTGGCATGCCCCACAGAAAAAATAACAATGTTTTTGTTTTGTTTTTTTTTGTTTTTTAATCAATTATTAATAATAAATGGAGAAGCAACTAATAAAAAAATGATTCAAGTTGAATTTGAGTGAAATAAAGGTCAACATGATAGCATCAGCAAACTCTTGTTTGTTAATTTCCCCTGCATGAAACATATTCATCTAACTATGTTTCACTTCATTCACCAGTTTGGGAACCACTGATTTAATGTATCCATACGTATCATATTATAGCATCATTTGGGCTGGTACATAATCCTTCCTCCCTGCAAAAAATCATTTAAGTCCACAAGAAATTTGTCTCATCACCAACTGGATCAAATGTTAATGAATCATCTGCTCCTCTGTTCAAGGAATTAAATCTGTCATCCATTTCCAACATCAGTATTTATCAGACATGTGTCTTCATGCATAAATATGTTTCAAAAGCACAGCTTAGTGAATGTATTTCATAACTTCAATTTAATAAACGCTGATGTCCATTCATATCCAACAAGACAAGCAAACAGATATTCATCTAACTTATTATCACACTACTCATTGACGATGTGCTTTAAAGTACAGAGGACCATTAATATTTACTTATGATACATTGTCATGTTAAGGAGAGAAATATTCATAGCATTAGAATAAACTGTAAGTCCTGGAAGGGAGGTTTTCCTATAAGTCCCTTCAGGTTTCTTACCTCTCCTGAAGGATCCATTCTGACTGTCCATGCATCCAGAATGACTCTGCTGGAATGTTGATTTCTTCTGTACAGACATGATCATCTATTGAGCTCAATCATGACAGAATATCACCATGTTATTAATGTTTCATCCAAAGGAAATGAAACACAAGCAATTCTTGTGACTGAATTATTGGCTATGATACCTTTACGTAGGCTTTTAATGGATCCTTTAACAACATATCAAAATATCTTGGTATAAAATCATTACCACTTATCTTTTTATAACGACATGTTTACTGTAAGCAGATCAGTTGATGTGCCCTTATAACGAGAAACACTTCCTTTAGTAAATATGTCCATCTGGATGTATTTAATTCACTGTGTTGACTTTTTATTTATATTTTTCTGCAAATTTTATTTAAATTGATAAGTTCTATCAAGGAGATTCCTTCGTAAATCGTAAAGACCAACTTTATTGTGGTAATACAATCATACAGAGTACAATTATACAGTCAAATTCATTCTCTGTATTCAGGAACAGTGTGCAGCTGCTGTGCAGCACCTGGAGACCAACCGCTTGGTCTGAGGCTCTTACTGGAGAATCACACATTTTTATGACTTGTATGAGAGTATTTTTACAGTGTGGTATTAGTACTTTAGTGAAGTAAAGGATCTGAATGCTTCCTCACTGGGCTCAGACAGGCCTGTGGGGATCGCTGAGCAGACTTGGTGAGGATCTCAGTATTTCTGGGAGAATTTGCAGGTTTTAGCAGCTGTGTTTACATTCTACTGTTGAAGACTTAGACATGGCAGGTACTTTTAAAGTAGAGTAAAGTATTTTTAGACTGAGAATCAGTTTTTATCCACTAGAATGTTACTGGTGGTTGCATAGAGAAGCATTTAGACCTTCAGCATGGGGAAATGGCAACACTTTGTTTTTTTTCTGGTCCGTAATTTTTCAATAATTTTTCAGCATCTTTCCTGTAAAGAATGTAAGTATGTAAGTATAATAAGGAAAATGTACTTAAAGTATTAAAAGTAATAAAATGTCTCCTGGGACTGTGGTTCTGTTACACATAATGTCATTAGATGATTGTGACTCAGTGATGAATGTAAAAGCAGCAGATTACTGTTGTAACTGGTTGTGGTGGAGCTCATTTTCAGGCTTTGAAAGTAAATGATTAATGTAATGAGATTATGTAATCTGGATACAAAAAGATAACTGTATTTTATTACAGTAACATAGAAAAAACGTTATCAGGTTACAGATACATTTAGTAAAAATGGGGATTACTTATAGGATTACAATTTGAAAATACATTTTAAAATAAAGAACAATATACATTACAACAAGTCTAAACACCACTCTGGTCTCATGTGAAAACACAACTTAACTTCCAGCTGCCAGTTCATTATCATGACCTGTAGTGAAAAAATACTTTCATTTTTTCTCCTTAAAACAAACAAACCAGCCAAACAGGACAAACTGATCAACCTAACAGAGAACATAAAACATTATATGAGACTAAACACCATATACATTGAGGTAATCCAAAAGTAATGGAAAGTTATTCAGTTACATTACTTTGACATTGTGATACTTGGATTATGTTACTGACCACGTTTTTCTAACAGGTAATAAGTAACTGTTTCAGAATATATTTGTAATATAACCCTCCCAGACGTGCTCAGTTTGAATTATTCTGTATTTGGCTGACATAAAAGATAATTTTTTATTATGGATCAATCTGCTGATTATTTTCTATATTAATCATTTACACCCTCACAGTGTTTGTAATCATTCAAAGGAAAAAGCAGCAAATCTGAAACCATCAAATGTTTTTTCAGGAAAAATGACTGAAACCATTATCAAAATAGTTGATGATTACTTTTCTGTCAATTGACTAATTGATTGATGGAATAATGGTTTTAGCTGTACTTACATAGACTGTCAGTTTAAAATTATAACAAATATTTTTACATATTTTATAAACTCTCTATATGTAATTTGTGTAAAAAAATATATATAAGTTAGGTTTTGTGTAATTAATTTGTAAAGTAAGTAGTAACCAAAGCTGTCAGATAAATATAGTGAAATAAAAAGTATTTCTCTCTGAGCTGTGGTGGAGAACATAAAGAAAGTGACATGAAAAGAAAAGAGGTCAAACAGCTGATAAGTACCTTAAATGTGTGCTTATGTGCAGTAGGCTAGTTCATTAAATGTTACATTCCACCAGTGTGTGCCATATTATTTGAAGTCAAGCTACCATACTATCACCTCTCTGGTGTCAAATACCATGCCTTTATTTTGAAAGCTTGGTATCTAACTTCCTGTTGTATTGTGTATGTTTGACGCGTCAGTGTCTGTTCTTTCCAGGTTGGACCCGCTGCTGGGCGATCATCTATTCCAGCTGGGAGCGGAATTATTCCCTCTGAGGGTTTTTTTTTCTTCTGGATTTTATCTGTGGAGAGCAGATATTTATTGAAACTCTGATTTGAAGGATTGATCGTATTTATTGATTGATCACGATGGGCTGCGCTGGATTCACCTGCTCCAAACACTCCCTGTGTGCGCTCAACATCCTCTATGTAGTGAGTATCCACAGCCGACACAGCAGCTGCCATATGGAGCATTATACTGTTCTTATATCAGCACAGAACTGCAGGGTTTATTCATCCTGAAAATACAATAACAATGTTCAATATTTGTAATATTGTAGGAAACGTCCTGCTGTAAACAACAACAACAACACACACACTGCTTTAATCAATTATTCACTGCTGGACAGGATCAGATGCTCACTGGATCCATCCCATAATACAAATGAGATACGGTACATGTAAACGAGCAGCCCGGTTTCTTTAAAGGAGGAGATGATGTGTGAGTCCAGAGTTTAAAGCATGAAGTGTTCTCTGCTTCCATCGCAGTGTTTTATGGTTCCACACTGCAGCCTCTGATAGTCTTATCATCTGCTTTCTCAACTTGGACCATAGGTGTGTGTGTGTGTGTGTGTGTGTGTGTGTGTGTGAGAGAGAGAGAGTGAGAGAGAGAGAGAGAGAGAGAGAGAGAGAGAGAGAGAGAGAGAGAGTGAGAGAGAGCCCCTTGCAGGTTCCTACAAGGCTTTATTCCATAGTACATCTGCAGGGCCACAGAAGGGGCCTGCACATGGATACTAGCAATCATTTAAAGGGCTAATCTGCTGTATAATGTAGGTTATCTTGTTGATGATCTGTCAAGTATGAGAAAATAACTGAAGATGTCATGATGATGTCATCTGATTCAATGTCATCAGATTGAGCAGCTATATTAGGGATGATAATGATGAATCAACCTACAATCAATACAAATCAGAAATACAACAGATTATTTTTACGGGGTGTCGACGTGTATCAGCAAGTAAATTTGAAGATTTTTTAATGCCAGTGTTTAATGAAATTCAAGGTCAATTTTGCAGTAAAACTAAACTTTAAATGTGAAAATATGGGCGTAATATTCTGAGTAAATACATATTGTCATTTCAAAATTGAAAGTAAGTCAAAATGACAATAACTGGTTGGAAAGAAAATTCATCCAAACACATTTATCAGCAAAAATCTAAAAAAATAAATAAATGTAATACAATAACAGAGGCACTGGAATTCAACTATTGCAGTTGTCATGACCATTGAAGCATTCAGACAATAAATATGCATTTCAGTTTAATTTTATTGCATAATTGCATGATCATACTCCACATAAATGCAGAAGATCAACATCTGTGTGTCTCTACCTGATCAACTCACTCCATCAACTCAGATCTTCCCCACTGAAACCATCCTTCAGACTGTGACCAGCAGTTGTGTCCTGGGTGGCTTTAATGGCCATGAATGTATAGACCACTCATTTTTCTTCTTTTATTTATACAGTGCTTGTAATATTTCTCCACATATTATCACATATACATCCACACATTTCTTTTTTCCAGTGTAGTTGTGTAGGAGGGCATGTCAATTTTTACTGCTAATTCATATTTTTCTTAACAGACAGTGTGATATCTTGGCCTCTGCTGCTTCACTGTTGTCTGTTCTGTTTGAACCTGAAGAGATCAAATTCAAAGAGGTTTTATTGTCATGATCATAAAGAAACATAGTATTGCCAAAGAACATTGTGCAGAATAAAACATCACGAGACAAACCATAATGTTACAGTTACATTATAGTGTAAAAACCACCACCATGTCCACAATATTTAGTAATGCAAAGCCAGAACATGGTGACTATCAGCAGCAATACAATAATACTAACAGTAATAATAATCTATTGTTAGAATATAACAGAAATGCAATATAATGTTCATATGAAAATGATGTTGGGGCACCCCTGCCTGCAGCCCTTTGCTGCATGTTATCCCCCCTCCAGCCCCCTTACCTGTTCTCACTTCAGCTGTCCTATCAAATTAAAGGCATAAAAGCCCCAAAATATTTTTTTAAAGAGAATCATTGTTATTATCTTTATATCTACAGAGGAAGCAGATCCACTTTCCTTTTCCACAGAGCCACCATGTTGCACCACCATGTTCTTACAGTAGTCAAGATGTCAAGATATCAACATAATTATCACACCGGTTATACAACTACAGTCATGTGATAAACTTTTGCTGGAAAGCCCCACTAAAGAAAAAGTTGTTTTGTTTTTTTAAAGTAGGTTAGTTAGTAATAAAAGACAGAACAAGATTAATAAAAGTAATAGCGTAAAATAAATCAAATCAAATCAAATTTTATTTATATAGCGCCAATTCACAACACACAAGTTGTCTCAAGACACTTTACATATAGAGTAGGTCTAGACCACACTCTATAATCATATTTACATCCGACAATTGAAACAATTCCCCCATGAGCAAGCACTTTGGCGACAGCGGCGAGGAAAAACTTCCTTTTAACAGGCAGAAACCTCGGACAGATCCATGACTCATTGTGGGTAAAAAGTATTTACAAATGATATACAATAATAAAGTAAAAATACTCAGTAGTGTAAGTATGACTCAGTACGAAGACATAAGAAAGAGCAAATAAATGTAGAAGCAGCGAAGTTTGCATTTTGGACATTATTGCACACATATATATGTATGTGTGTGTGTGTGTGTGTGTGTGTGTGTGCAAGTGTGTGTGTGTGTATTGAATGTTGTATACAGCCCAGAATGGTCAAACCAACACTGGCTCTAAATCCAGCCTTTCATCTTTTTTTGTGAGTTTTCACACTCACTGTAGGTTCTCTTACATGCTTGGAAGGGGAGGGTGAGGCGACGTGTTTTGCCGTCTGCAAGCTCACTGCTAGATGCCACTAAATCTCACTAAAAGTGATTTTTGAGATGAGGTTGTATGAGGTAGGACCCAACTGATACTGGAGTTTAAAAAAAAGGATATATTGGCCAATATTGCAGTGATCCTTCAAATGTGGTTAGCAAACATTATTAGCATCCTAAAACATAGGTTACAAAAATGCCATTTGGGTTCATGGGAACCTTCTTTCTACTATAAGACTACTGTGTCCTTTCAAACAAGCTTTACTGATCCACTGGCTCCCCTCCTGTATGTTCTTTACACAAACAGCAGTCTAATTACCAGAACAGACAGATTAAGGTTCTGTTACAGGAAGCCTCCTGGAGGGGACACACTGGGTCATGGGCCAATAGGGGACAACTTGTCTTCTCTTGAGCTGAATGTGTCTAAAACCTTCAGGAACTCAACACCCAACCCAAAGCTGACAGAGATAGAGGGGAATGAGCTGAGCTGGTGAAAAATCACAAGTATTTAGGTACCTTATTTTACAGCAAGTTGAGCTTCCAACCAGATGTAGATGTGTTTTTTAAAAAGGTCCAACAACATCTGTACTGTCAAAAACTGTCTCTTTTAATGGTTTGACTACAATGACGACTCTGTTTTACAGACGCTTCATTGAGTTTCCACCAGATTTGCTCTCATTCTTGAGCTGGTTATGATTAAGATCATTGGAATTTTAGTGCTTCTGGTAAACCAGCCTGCGTTTTCACCAGTTTTGGGTGGAACCGGATGTTCATCAACGGAGGGTGTTGCACAACAACAAGTATAAGAAGACAGATCCACATTGGTTCCCAAGGAAAACCTGCTATTTTTTGGTTCCAGCCAAGAACCAACTTCTCTGATTCTGAGCCAGTTTATTTTTGGTGGAAATGCTCAGAATGGTTCAGATGTTGGTGCTGGAGCTGGAACAGGATCAGCTCTATGTTGGTGGAAAGAGCCCTTTTTCACCAAAAACCATCTGGTTCTTGAATGGTTCTGTTCAATATCATTGGAATCTTGGTACAGTCTAGTTAACCAGCCTGTATTTCCCCCAGTTTTGAACGGAACCATTGTAATCAAGGATGCTCATCAACAGAGGATAGAACAACCTGTTCAGTAAGACACGCCCACTTTGGTTCCCAAGGAAAATCTGCTATTTTTTTGGTTCCATCTGGGACCCAACTTTTCTGGTTCTGAGCCAATTCATTTTTGGTGGAAATGCCCAGAATGGTGCAAATCTAGGTGCTGGAACTAGAACAGGGCTGGTTCCATATTGGTGGAGAAGGCCTATGAGGGCCCTTTTTCACCAAAAAACCATCTGGTTCTTGAACAGTTCCATTCAATATCCTTGCAACCTTGGCACAATCTAGTTAACCGGCCTGTATTTCCACCAGTTTTGAGCGGAACCATTAACCATCAAGGATGTCATCAACAGAATGATTCAAAATGAGGTGCTTGAACTGAAGCGGGGCTGGTTCCATGTTGGTGGAAAAGAACTAGGTGTGACCAGTAAAGTTCTTGTGCTGAGTCAGCTGCAGCTGTCTGACCTCTACTACAGGCAGGTACTGATGAAGGTCCAGGACATTCTGGACTGTCCTGATCAGCCCCTGCAGAGGGACTTGGTGCTCCCACCTTCAGTAGGCACAGAGTTCCTGCTCAGAGGACAAAAAGACACAAAGACTCTTTTGTTTGCACAGCTATTAGCAGCCCATGTGAGCTCTGCACCTTATGTATTCAGCACTGAGCTGTTTGTTATTTGAGGGGGTCTCACATTTATACTGTTTGTCTCTGTGATCTGTCCACATTTTTGCATGTTTCTTCTTTATTGTTGAATGTGTTTGTGTACCTGGTGGTGATAATGAAGTTTGACTTGACCTGACAGAATATTTAGCAGTTAACAGCTGAGTGTGTGTGTGTGTGTGTGTGTGTGTGTGTGTGTGTGCTGCAGGTGAAGGTTGGCGGTCAATGTCCACACACTCAGTGATGTAAGACAACAATATTACACACCAGACAATAAAACTCTTTTGAACCCAGGACAGAGTTCATGTAGGAGACTGAACCAGTGCTGCAACTATTTTCATTGTCGACTAATCAGTTGATCATTTTCTCAATTAACTGATTCCTTACTCCTGTCATAATCTTGTCCATTGAAAAATAGCTTCAAGTCTGTCCTGTAATGATGATTCATTTCATTAAAAATCAATCTATCAGATCATTTTCATGATTAATCAAGTAGTTGTTTGGTCCATAAAATGTCAGAAAATGGTGAAAAATGTTGATTGTCGTTTTCCAAAGTGCAAGATGATGTCTTTAAATGTCACATTTTGTCCATACCTTAAACATATTCAGTTTACTGCCAGAGAGGAGTAAAGAAACCAGAAAATATTCACATTTAAGAAGCTGAAATCAGATAATTCTGACCTTTCTTTTGCTTAAAAAAATGACTCAAACCAATTTATTGATAGTTGGAAGTTAATTAATTAATCAGTTCATAATAATTAAATCCAATAATTATTGCAGCTCTAGATTAAACTAATGTTTAATATATGTGTTTCATATATCACAAATCATATAACTCTTTTACATAGGGCCTGTCAAGTCCTGGATTTTTGGAGCCAGTGTTGGTAGAGATATTAACAAGTAAAAAAAGACAATCCAATATCAATACATCAGATGATGTAATATATAGAATATATACATAAACACACATTTTTTCCATGATCCTTGTGACTAAGATATGTAATGTTGACAGGATATTTTACACATAGGTCCAACCAAAAAAAAACAAAACAAACAAACAAAAACAAAGACCAACAAACCCACATTTTTGGTAAAAATGTATTCTTTAAAGCGATATTCCACTTTGTGAGAATAATCCACTCAGTATGTACTCACCACTATGCCGATGTGATGATGGGTGAAGATCTTCAGTTCACCAAACAATCCTGGAGTTTTAGGAGAAGCAGGGTAGCAGCCTCATCCAGTACAATGGCAGTGAATGGTGACCACGGATAAAACGTTAAAAATAGCACACAAAACAAACACAAAATGTCTCCATCCTGTCTGTGTGGTGTAATCCAAGTGTCCGTGAGCCACGACATTAAAAATTAACTGCAAAAGATGCTATTTACGCCATGTTTTTAGCAGAAATGTCAACTGTAGCATGTAGCCGGTAGGATGTAAACATGGCGTCGATCTCGCGAGACTTCCCCATGTATGGATGCACATGGGGAAGTCTCGCGAGATTGACGCCATGTTTAGACACAAAAATAAAATGACTGCTCACTATGACTATGCTGTGAAATGAAAAAATTGAACATTTTGTCAGCTCCAGGTTTTTCCATCTGATAGTTGACATCTACATTTTATAAAAAATTGTCCCGTAACAAGGTTTAGTAGCCACAAGTTTGATCATTTAAACTATATTTTCCAGCGTAATTGAAGAGTAAAAATCAAAAAACCCTCAAAATACAGTTTTGTCCCAATTCTCAAGAATGAGTGATGTATAGACTTGAATTAAGAAAAAGGAAGAAAGAAAAAAATCTTCCTTTGTGTTCTGAAGAAATTGACATGTTGTCAATATTACTGTGATAGCCCATTATCAGCAGATATTATTACCAGTATGCCCGTTAGGTTCTACTTTCACACAATAGTACAGCACTAAGACTCTGTGTGTGTGTGTGTGTGTGTGTGTGTGTGTGTGTGTGTCCTGCAGATGGTGAGCCTGCTGATGATCGGCATCGCAGCGTGGGGCGCGTGGTTTGGTCTGGTCTCCAGTTTCCAAGTGGTGGGCGGGGTCATCGGTGTGGGCGTGTTCCTCTTCTTCGTGGCCCTGGCCGGCCTCATCGGGGCCATGAAGCATCACCAGGTCCTGCTCTTCTTCGTATCCTTCAGACTGCTCAAGCATACATCATCACTGCTGTTGGTTTTACCTCATACACATGATTGACAGCCAGAAAATGTCATGTGGTGTGAACTTTATCAGTATTTAAAACAGGAATTCATCTCTTAATTACATAAAAATAACACTGC
>JAJHUR010119710.1:0-12033 GCA_027495735.1 Lutjanus campechanus
CTCTATCTGCTGCTTTAACACGGACAGTAGCGACCCCTACCGACACCCCACACATCCACACAGAGACTGTGTGTGTGTGTGTGTATGAGTGTGTGTGGTCAGTGTGTTTGCAGTGAAGCAGTTTCATGGTCCAGCACTGACAGCAGGATTCATCAGAACAAATCCAACACATTTCATTCAGCAGCACAAACGTGATGTTTCACATGGAGGCTCTCACTCTGTCTGCCTCTCAGCAGGTTCACTGCTGGACAGGAAACATCAACCAGTCACAAGTGTCTGCCTTTAAACATTATAATAACATGAATAGAGCTTTTTTACAGCAGCCATACTGATATGAAATAATAGGATAAACACAGGTGTTACCAATTATACTAATTAAGGCCCCATTGAATTTAGTGCAGCAGAGCCTTTCCAGTGAGCCAACATAATAGAAGTTCCTCGACTGACCTGAATGTAAGAGAACCTTAATTACTATCATTGGTAACACCAGTGTTTTCTCTACTATTTCATATTTAAATTGCTGCTTTGACAAAGGTCTCTTGAGGACAGGAGATGAAGATGACAGCACATATGGATCATTTGCACACAAAGAACAGTTGTACTGTGAAAAATATTTGTGCACATTTCCTACTTTTGACATCTAATTAAAACCAAAAGAGGTTTTTCTAGTGTATCTATAGGAGCAGCTTAGCCCCATATGCACTAATATCTGTTAGAGTTCGGAGTGAAGAGAGTCTAGTTGGTCTCTCTGGAGAGATTCAGTTATCTGTGTGCACATGTGTGGTGTTTTACCACTAAGAATCCTGACAGTAGATTAATTATATTTCTCACAGAGCCACAGTAGCTGTTATTTTTATTTATTTATTTATTTATTTTATTAATTCCAGCTGCAGTGAGAGCATCTACACTGTAAAAAAAAATCACAGAAATTTAGTGGAATGAACTAATATTTTGTCATTTAAATTAAGTTTCTATGGAAACACAATCAGCATGTTAGCAGACTTCACAGCATGAATTCTTTGAGAGTTAAAACTCTCCTGAGATTGAAGAAAACATGAAAACTTGCTTTGTCTCTAAAACTCTTTAAGAGAAGCCATGATTGTTTGTTTTCACAATAATGAAAAAAAAAGTGAAGCGTGATGAATCATTACAAAATTAAATCAACTTGACTTTTCAAATTTAGTTAACTTAAAATTTAAGGGTGTCACAGACACTAATGTAGTAATTTTTATAAGTTATAACAAATAGTTTCTTGAAATCCTGGATACTAACATACCACCTTTTTTAAGTGAGATGAATAGTTAATTTTTACAGCGTATAGAAGACCAAACTTATTTTATAGAAATATACTTCTACTATGAACCTATGGTGATATTTCATATCAAACTGTGCCTGCATTAAAGCTCTAGTAAATTATGTTCATAAATATCATCACAAGTCAATATTAAAGCATACATGTCTACTGTAGATATGACATCCCCAAACTTAAGTTAGTTAGTTTAATTTTTTGACTGTGGTGTTCAATAAAAGCTGCACAGTTTATACTCAGGGAGATAAACTGAAGATTTAATTCTACTACTAATATTTTTTCTGTTCCACCAGGTGTTTTCTGTAATACCATTTCATTTAATGGGCTTCATTTGTTTTTGGGATCTTTGCCCTCATACAGAGGAAACAAGCTGCTTGGAGCTACATTTTCTGTTATATTTGTATTTTGTGCATTTGTGTTCTCAGTTTTGTTTCTGTTTAGTTTCCATCTGTGTTTATTCTCCACCCACGAGACCTCATGGCTCAGGTGGACTGTGTTTGGGGGGTTTATTTACATTCCCCACCTGTTTCACACTGCTCATTTGTATTTTAGTCACAGAGGAGAAGAACACCGTTTTCATTATAACATGCCAGTAGCAAGAGAAACAAAGCAACAGTTAGATTGAAAAATAAACTTTGCTGTAAAAGTCAGAGAAGTGACTTGATTCTTAGAGAGAAGTCAAGTCTGGTTTCATGTTGAAGTCATCAGTCAGGTGGAGGAAATTATTTCTTCACTGTATGTTGTCACTCATGACCACATGTGTCTGTGATAGGATTCAGTTATATTTACTAGGGTTTTTGTGGAAGTCTGTATAACAGTACTACAATGCCAGTCTTCAGTGTGAGCCACATCAGTTAACACACTGTAATCACAGAGCATCTCACAGCCCACTGTGGGAATTATATACACAGTTCAAACACATCACAAATCATTTAGATACAGACTGAAAAGTAGGCAGGAAGAAAACAAAATCTGTTTGAATGATGGCTCCATGCAACAAACTGCAGGAATATGCAAAGCTTCCAGCAAACGACTGCCTGTACTGAGTAATAGTTTGTGGGCAGATGGTAGAAAAGTATTTCACATTAGCTAGTGTCATTAATTTATTTGCAACATACTAAAATCTTACCAGAGTCAGAGGAAGGCATTAACATCACACAATGCAAGAAAACGAGGCAAATGTACCAGTTTATTTCGGTCTATAATGTCAGTTTCTCCAGATTTTACAATTCTGCAATCAGAGACACAGCCGCTATAAGTGAAAACACGTCCTCCTCATTACATACCCCATTAAAGAGAAAAATCCTGATTCTTGTGCTTTTACAAAGTGCAGTCCACTCATGTCTCATCACACTGAGTTCAAAGCTCCTGACCTCTAAGTGTCTTGATTCATAATTCATTTTGAGCACGCAGTATTTCATTAGCCTCCAGCTAATTTGCACAGAAAAAAAAGAAAGAAAGAAAAGTTGAGAAAACTAAAAAGGATAGTTTGGATTTTTTGAAGTGGGGTTGTATGGGGTACTTATCCACAGTTAGTCTTACAGTAGATGATGATTAGCATGCCCCCAGTTTGTAGAAAGAGAGAGAAGTCCCAGCACTGAAGCTCAGCACTGTTGCTACATCTTCCATCAGTGGGATTTAGTTACAACACAACTTGAGGATCTTTCTGAATCAGCTTTGACTTAATTTTATTGCAAAATGTCTATTAGACATCCCCAGTTTTGTAGGCTATGTTTACTTTTTCCAACATGGACTATTTGTGTCAGGTGTTTGTATGAGCAAACTATGCTGCAGTCACAAAATCAACAGCCATTTGTGCACTGTGCCAAACCCAACCAACAACATTTGATGATGTTGTTAAGTGGGATTTCAGTCTCATCCTGTGTGCCAAAATAAAGGGCTGCCTGACAGCAAGGTAAAGCATTGAAAAACATTCTAAATGTAGCATACACTTATACAAATATTGACTTTAAGCCACAGGGATGTACTGTTGCTGATCTCAACAGCAACAGTACAATGCAGAGCTTTCATTCCCCGACTTCTCCCTCTTTCTACAAACTGGGGGCACACTAACCATCATCTACTGAAGCTAATACACGAAATATGGATAAATACAACCCCACTTCAACAAATCTGAACTATCCCTCGAAAAAGTAGGGCCAACGGGGCTAATTTCTTCTGACAACTCAAAGAGCGATCTAAAGTTTGTCAAACTTACTACTGAGATCGACTTGTGTACTTCAGCTTAGAAAACTTGAACTGGAAACTGTGTGTTCTCAACTTTCAAGTTCATTCAATGTAATAATTTAAGTTTTCTTAATTCAAGTACATGAGCAGATCGGAATAGTGATGTTAAATTTGATAATTTTATAGGTAGATAATTCCTTAGGAAGGTAACATTCAGTGGCCTCTGGAACCTCCACAGTGAACTTCACACATGTTATAACTTGTCATACAGGAGAAATATAATTAATAATAATGATCATAATTATATAATTTTACAACAACATGCTGTAAATTGCCCAGTGAATTACTGATGTAAAAAAATCCTGTTTGGCTGTGAGGAACATTCTTGATATCTATATATTATTACTCACATGATAGTATTCTGGTTATAGTGGTTTAACTGTTCCACCATTTTGTCCAAAATGCTACTCCCGCTGCTGTTTGCTTAAGTGGATCTTAACAGGAGGCTGTAAAGCTGTTTGTTGCTGCTCTCTATGGTTAAAAATTCAAAGCCTGTTTTCACCTTACATTTACACTTCTGACCACACCCAACCACACCTACCAGTGATGCTGGGTCAGAAGTGTTGCTCTGTTGAATTTGCAACCACACCTGTCAGTGATGTCACTGGGTCCTGGAGTCCACCTGTTCCTCACTGCAGCACAGTGACAAGTTCAGCCACTGGAGGTCAGCAAAGACAAGATTTTCAGGTGGTGTAAAGTTTCTCTTTAAACACCAGAGTCGAACTGGAGTGCAGTCCTCCCAGTCAGCACCATGGACAGAGACAGAGCAGCAGCAGAGCACAGAGCCTGGTTCACTGTGGCGACAGAGCTCAACACAGAAGACTGCTGTGATCACTACATTAATGAACTACTATCAGTATCATATTATAGCATTTTACTGTGTTGCTGTCATTTAATTTCTTCAGTATTCCTCCAGATTGAACAAGTCACTGCTGCACAGTGCATGAGCAATTATCTGTGTAACCATGCATTTTCATTTAAAATGTAATGCTTTCTTTAAAAGTTGGTTCAGTTTTGTTATTTTCTCTGCTCACTCTGTAATATTCAGGTCTCCTGTGCTGCAGTCCTGGCCTCAGTTAAACTCCACTCTTGGCTCTGGGATGCTGTAGAGAAATATATTTCTCCTTCAACACACATGCTCTATATTCACACTGCACATTTCCTTCAGGAAAGGTCAGGGAGCTGCCAAAGTGGTGGTGATTCATCCTTTGAGTAAATCTCTACCAAAGCGCAGAAATAGACCTGTCAGATCACTCCCCATTAACTAATGTGTTGGATTCTTCATAGCAGATGAAAATTTATGCCAGTTACTGTAAGATGGAAAAAGTCTGACAGTCAAAGTTTACTGCTTGACTTTCCATCATCAAATATCAGGATGCAGCTCAGAACAGATCTGCATTGATCGAACTTCTAAATCTGACACTCTGAGCACTCTGAGCTGTGACCTCCAGAAGTGGATCATTTACAGTAAAGTTGCAGAAACTCTGTGGTACTTGTACTGTGATGCTAATGACTCTTGGAGCTCCAGTTTCCTCTGCTGTTGGTCTCTGTCCTGAATAAAGAGCTCCTCTGTCTATTTCTAGTGACTCCATCCCAGTGGTTTCCATCAGAGCAGACCCCCAGCTGATTACCTGTGACTCTGCCGGGAGCGTTGATTTATGGCTGTTTGGTTCTTATTATACTTGAGTTCTCTGCTGAAACACTGCAGCTCTCAGCCGGCATCCAAACGTGTGAAAGCTTCCCAAAAGACTTTGGTTTGATAACAGTTTGCCTCTGACAGAGAGCCAAATGTCTGTAGAGCAGAGCATCACTTTCTGGTTCAGATCCAGTTTAAAGCATTTTGGTTTCATCACTAACAGAAGAAGACCTAAATACCCAGGCAGGGAGAGGAATCAACAAAAATTAAAGTAATAAAGAGTTAATAGAAAAGAAGTAATTCAGAAGACTCATTTTCCACTTCACCACCTCTCCATTACTGTGAATAAAGAGTTACCAGCAGCAGTGTTTATTCATAGATAAGTTAGAGAAATAAATAAGATGATCGACAGCCAGTTAAAAAGAGAACAATGGGATGTTGTTGGGACTGCTGGTGTCAGTGTTCAACCATCTGGAACAATAACAACAACAGATGAAGAAAAAAATACCACTGAGTTGGTGGATCATCAATTCATAGCTGCAATCAGGAATAATTGTGTCATTGATTGTTCTGAAAAAACAAAATCAATATCACTGTACTGTCAACTTGTCCAGTAGTATGTTCTTCTCAAATTAAAAAGTTTTAATTATTATCAGTAATCCATATATCAATTATCAATTGGAGTGTAATTTAATCCAGTTAACCGGTCTTGTATTAATACCACCTTTGAAAAGGTGAAGCTAAAGGATACAATAAATCTGACACTGAGTTTCTCCAGTGAATGTCAGTGGGTTCAGTTTGCATGTGTTTGAATATAACATGCATGCAATCCTTGATCAAACCTGTGGATCAACTGTATGTAGCTGTTTGGATCAACCGCAGTTCCTCAACTGTCTGAACAGAGAAGCAGAGACCTCAGCTGTTCTCCTGATGATTCTTTTGTTGAGTCTCTGCAGACTTGTTAGCTTGTTCACTTCCACATCTCCTGTCAGATCAAATCCTCTCTCACAATCAATCCTCTTCATCATTCTGAAATGAAGTCTTTGTCTGCAGTCTTTGTTGTCATCTTTGTCTTCTGTTTGTGAGGCATCAAAATAGACATTTGACAGCAGCCATAAACATGTGTTTACCCTTATATTTGACAGTAATTTGACTAGTTTAAAATTAGTAGTTTAATAGATTATAAGTATATAAATGAGTGGCAAATAATTAAACTCAGTATAGTCTCATTTAGGCTACTTGGAGGCTGGAAGAAGAAGTTTTGGTCAAGTACTGAACGATTTGGCGAACAAATCTTTTGAACGAATCTTTTTAATGAACTGATTCTTGTGATTCAGGACACTGAAAAGAACTGTTTTTCAAATCAGACCGAGGTGTACATCTTTTAAATGATACACATTTCCTCCATTGTCCTCCATTGTTTTGTTATATAAAATCTTTTATTATGAAGCAGCAAAATCAGGAAGTGTTGTTTTCATCAGGAGTAACTTGACAAGACTCATAGCTGAAAGTGAACATGATGAGACAGTCAAATAAAGCAAAAACATGAAGGTAGAAACAGGAGAGAAACTAAACTTTAAGACACAGAGATTCATTTAGAAGCTAGTAAGTACTGAGATCTGAACAAACAGGCACATCTATGGACCACTTTGTCTCGGCTCTCCAACATAGACAGCAGTCAAGCCTCATAACAGCAACAAGATTTACACCATATTAATTACAGCTAATTGTTTTCACACTCAACTGAACTAATTGCTTCACATTATTTTAATGAACATCACTGACTGTCAGTAACCAACAGAGCTGACTAACAGAACAGTTTATCCCCGTGTGCTGCATCACAGGTTGCTGGCCAGGTTTGATAAATCAGACTTTACTGCTGCATGTCAGTAAATATGACATTACAATCTCTGCTGTTGTTCACTGTTTTATTAGCAGAGCTAAACTGAAGCTAAATGTGTAAACTGGCAGGAAAAAATGTGTGTGTTTTAAATTGAAATTTTCCAACATGATAATTACTCAAGACCTCGGAAAGTTTTCCTTTAAATGTCCAAATAACAAATACTCCATCAGCGCGTGTGTGCGTGTGCACACACACACACACACGCACACGCACACACACACGCACACACACACACACACACACACACACACACACACACACACACACACAGGAAGAGAGCGCTGTGGAGTCAATTTCCCTGATCCATCCTGTCTGTCTTATTCACATCCTGTAAGCCCTTCTGCCTGTCAGTAACTCAACCATCATTCATCTCCTGTTTGAGGAAGAGCTGCTCGTTCCAATGTTTACTGAATCTAAAGCTCATGTGAGACCATAATCCTGAGTGAGAACTGGACATAATGTGTAGTTGTTGCTTCTTAATGTAAAAACAAATTGTTCTGATGATGGAACAGAATATAATAGAATATAATAGAATATAATAGAATAGAATAGAATAGAATAGAATAGAATAGAACAGCAATAATAACAATCATAATAAAATGAGTAAAGGGAGTAATAAATAAATTGTGATTTGAAAAAGTAGTAAGAGCCATAAAAAGGTGCATAGTATAAAAATAAATGCTTTGTCTGAGGCTACTTTTCTGGATTTCTGCATTGTGTCAAATGCTATTTCAAATGTGCTATTGCAGAGTAGTAACATTTTTCAAGTTTTAGAGTAAACAGTAGTAAGCACATTACCCCTGGAATAACTTAGAATAGTGTTGAATATGGATGAAGGAGCAACAGGTGGTGAGTTTACTTCAGTCCAGCTGCTGAAAACAGAGCAGTTCTATTCCCAGTCAAGTCCATTAAGAGGAACAACAAGAATGAATTGTGTAGGTGGAAAAATGCAGAATGTTACTTCTAACAGAGAGAAGCTGAATACTTCAAACAGCAGATTAAATATGTGTCAGTGACAAAGAGACTAAAGAGAGGAAGAGAAAAGAGCATATTCCGTACAAATCTCACCGGTGACACAGAGCTGACAAAGAAAATCTCTTCAAACTTGTGAGAACAGCGAGGAAGAACTGAGAGAGAGCAACTTTCAAATCCAACAGTGAGTCAGCATGATTAGTTCAAACTCCTTGATAGTTGTCTTGAGTGTTCAGTCAGTGAAAGAGAAGATTTCTTTTATAATACAGGAGGTGGTTGTCTGTACAAAAACTGTGAAAGTGAAGGTGATTCTTTATTTTACCAGATTTATCACATTTAGAGGACCCAGTTACTCTTTTGGATCACTTAATAATTCATACGAAAAAAGAAAAAGGTTTTTGAGTTATTAAGTCAGTGCAATAACCATAGCAAAACAACTATACATCATGAGCTTTCACCCATGAGTCATATTAATAAATAAAACCTGACAATATATAGTGTTTAACATAATACAGAAAAAAATACAGAATAATTAAAATATTTCTTTAAATACATGAGTGCGTTTGAGCTCTGATGCCTCAGCACATCTTTCTTCTTGTGTATTAATATATCTATGATGTCATGTAGTCCATCCAGGGTCATTTAACTCACTCTTCCTCTGAACTCACTCTTTTGACCAAAAAACCAAACAAACAACCAAATATCGAACAAACTGAATTCTGTACTTCCCCACACATCCCTTCTCAACTCTCAAGTGATTTATAACATGATCAGTTAAGTCTGAGTTTAATTCAGTTAAAATACAGCCAAAAGGAGACAAAAACCTGACTGACAGAGAGACGACAGCATCTTGTTCTAACGCCAGCAGCACTGAGATGAAGTTCTATAAGAGCTCCACCAGCACAGAGGAATAAACATCATCAATTGTAAATCTTTAGAATTCATGCAACAACATCAGCTTGATGTTTTTGTTGTATAAGCAACAAATATAAAGAATAAACTCAGCAATGAAGAGCTTTTTTCAGTGTTCCTTAAAAAATATTAAATTAATGTGTGATTCTGGTGCCTGCTAACAAAAATCACAGGAGAAAATGAATTGAGTTCTTCTTTCACATTACTGTCTGTGTGTCTCTGTACAGGGACATTTTCTTGTCTTGAAATACCAGACATATTCTGAAAATAAAAGAGTACAAACTTTCTAAAATTCCTAAAATGAATGAAAACATCAAACTGTTGAGTGAGAGAGGAAGAGTGAACAAAAGAGCAGGTGGTAGAAGAAAAGAATAAATCTGAGGAAACAGAGGAGGGGGAGATAAAGATGACTAAATACTGTTCATCAATAGAAGCCAAGAAATGATCTCTTGTTTTCCCAGAATGCATCAATTAAAAAAAGCAGACAAATCATAAAATCCCATCTGTACAAACCCTTTTTGAAAAACTGGAAGAAAAAAAAACAGTAATAAAAAAATCACACCTGGAGACTTTAAATAAATGTAATATTCTGAGACTATTTTAATGTTTTCGGTAAAATGTCCTCAAACTGCTGTGATGGATCCTATTTAAAAGTTTTCTGAATCAGTCAAAGCAGACAGCAGGACAGTGACAATGACACGACGGAAGGAGACGTGAAGTTTTGTCCTGGTTTAAAGGACAAACGATGGAGGTCAGTCTGTGTGCAGTTGTTCTGTCTGTGGAGTCTGGTGGAGAAGAGACAGAGACAGCTGAAGTGCAACAACTGATAGGACACAAGAGAGCAGCTCCAGTCCCCTGCTCTGACACAAAACAGGCTGGGAAGAGGGGCAGCTGTTCAGCTAAAGAAGAACATGAAAAGATATGAGATGACTTAATTTAGACTGAGGACTGCAGGGCTCGGGCCTAAAGAAAATACATTTACATAGAACTGATTTGTTCTATTAGAAGGAATTCAGTCTAAACTTCAAATACCTTAGTGTGATCAAACACGACACAGACTTTCTCTGCTCTCCTGGTAGAAGAAAAAGTCAATCTCATTTCTATTATCAGCTCACTTAAAGGAAAAGTTCATCCAAAAATGAAAATTGAGTCATTATCTACTCATGCTCATGCGGAGTAAAGGTCAGGTTTAATTTTTTAGTCCACAAAACATTGCTTGAGTGTCACAGGAGAAAAGCGCTGCAGAATGAACAATGGAAGTGAAAGGTGACCAGTTTTCAAACGTAAAAAAACCCCCAACAAAATAAAAACATAAAATGGCTCCATACTGCTAGTCTGGTATAATCAAACTCTCCTAAAGCCCCAACATGCCAAGTTGACTACAAAAATGTTATTTACACAATGTTTTTAGTCTAAATCTTCACTGTAGATCCCTAGCTCAGACGTGTGCAAACAGCATGTCAAGACTTTGGGAGACTTGGGTTATGCTGGACGGGTAGTCTTCACTGTTTTCAATGTTGTAATTGTTTGAAAACTGGGCACCATTCACTTAAATTATTTGGGAGATTCTGCAACACTGTTTCCCATGAAACTCCAGCAGTGTTTTGTGGACTAAAAAATAAACCCGACCCTCACTGGTCATGAGGGTGAGTAGATAACTAATTTTCATTTTTGGGTGAACTATCCCTTTAAATGATCAGTTTCTCCATTCTGAATAATCACCATTTCACCACCTGCTGGGCTATAGCGTTGATCAGCTCAGCAGACGTGTTGTGATCTAACAAGATCAGGCAGGTGTGAGACACAGGACTAAAACAGCTCTGCTAGAAACAGTCTGTACAGATAGCTGCTGTCTGGCTGTCATGAACGCTAACAGAGAGACACACAGACATGTGCAGCATGCAGGTGCACTCGTTGTCCTTGTCCGTCTTGTCTTAATGTTCAACATTAAAGTTCATTCTTAACCACAGAAAACAACATGAGCACAAACAAAGAATTCCTAAAATGCTCTGGATGAAATCATAACAGCTGCTTGGCTAATATGTAAACAACATCATCTCCATGCCAACTGACTTAAATCTGTCTGCAGATGAAAAACCATGTGATATGATTGAAACCTCCAGAAAAAGCTACTAAGTGGATCTTGAGTTGGGAGTGTTTTGTCAAACTGTTACTGAACAAACTTTTATACTCCATCATACTTTTATTTAAAGGTCAGGATTCATAACAAGTGTTTGTTCTGATAGACATATCCCCCAGGCCATCCTTGCTATAAAAATGAGCATCCATTGTCAATGCAATTTGAATTTACTTAAAGGACTTTCACTCAGTCTGGTGTTTGAGTCCTGTGTGAAATTTATGTCACGTGACTTATGCAATGTAGTTAAGGTCTGTGGGCAATTCTTTCTTCCCAAGAGGGCGAGGTCATGATCTGCCCTTCTCTGACTCTGACTGGCAAGTTCTCATTGCTTTCATTAGTGTGGGTCGTTTGGTTAGATTCTGGGTTGATTTTGGCATGATGAGTAGGGTAGGTTATGCCTGTTGCTGCCAGTACTCTCCACCAGTCAGTATGTCATTTTGGGAGGATGTGTTGGTATATACACATAAGACATGGAGGAAACATTGGCTTTTATTTAATAAATTAAAACATTTAATCAACTGTATTTATCAGAATTTGAGCCACTATATTTGTAAATAGTATTTCTGATTTAACAGTTCCAAACCTCTCCTTCCTCCACCCATTTCTCTCCCTCCCTTTATCTGTCCCCATGCAGACTCACTCCTTCTATTTGAGCAGTTTCCAATACTGTCTTTCTGTCCATCTCCCTTTTAATGCAGCATTTAGCGAAGATGCTCTTATGACAGATAAAATGTAATGTTCATGAAGTCAGACACACTCACACACAAACATACACACACAGACAGACTCCCCACTTCTGCTCTGTGTGTCTCTGTGAAATCACTCGATGCCACTTTGTTCCTCCAAATATCACTGACTATGTAACTCTCTCTCTCTCTCTCTCTCTCTCTCTCTCTCTCTCTCTCTCTCTCTCT
>JAJHUR010119711.1:822-33734 GCA_027495735.1 Lutjanus campechanus
TTGCCTGCTGTTCGTTGCTGGGCTGGTGGTGGACAGCAGGTTTTTGTTTTTGTTTTGTTCTGTTTTCTTACTGAAAACAGCTGCATAAAGCAGCCTAAAATGATACTAATAGAGCAGTAAGAGTGAAATACATGATATTTAAGCTGGAAATTCAAAGAAATGTTTTTAAGACTGCAAAGCTCTGATGAGCTGTATGGAAGCCCATTGCTGTCAGTGTGATTAAGTAAGTCATTATAACAGTAAACATTCTTAAAAAAGACTTAGTATTGCAAAATAATGACTTACTATTGCAAAATAATGACTTAGTAATCCAAAATAATGAGACTTTCTAAAAATAATAACTTACTAATATCAAAATAATGACTTAGGGTGCTTTCCAGTACCCATACTACCATAATATTTGGTATGCCACAAAAAGACTTAGTATGTCCCAATATATAGAATGTGAAATGCAATATGCCAAAAATACCAGGATGTCCTACTGCACCCAGCTGCATTTTGCAATATGCAAGTCAGCCTGTGTCTTAAACTAAGGGGAAACTTAAAAAATAATGGCTTACTTATCTTGAAATAATGACTCATTATCTTAAAATAATGACTTAATATCACAGAGATACTAACTCATTATTATGAGAAGTCTTTATTTTGAGATACTAAGTCATTATTTTAAAAAAGTTTCTTGTCATAATGACCTCCAGGATCTTTTTTTTTCTCATCACATTGGTGGAAATGGGCTTCCATGGAGCTAAGAGGAACAACAGAGCCGGGTGTTGAAGCGACACCTTCCCCTTATGCACATTGTTTCTAGAAAAATACAATTACAAGCCAATTAGAGGCCGAGCCACCCAGAGCAGGAGCACTGTGAGTCACACACTTCAGCCTCAAGTTGCAGAACCTGTTGTGTTGTACAGATTAGCCCGAGTGAATGGACAGATGTAGAACATGCTCACAGGCTTATTTCCTTACCAAAGAAGGCATTTAAAAGCTTCTGCACTTGAATGTTGCTGCCAACTGTTCTGTACACTCCTTCTTGTGCGACTCCTGCAAAGAGGAGAGGAGGGAGGTAAAAAGAGAAAAGAGCAGTGTAATCTGAACAAATACAGAGCAGTGGAAATGTACCACATGTGTCTCATCAGAGCCTGCAGGAGCCAGAACTGAGATACAGATGTTCTTGCCTGATTACAAATGTTTCACTGGACAACTGAACAGCGCTCTGTGCTAAGATCATGAGTCAAATTACATGTTTATGGACTGAGTGTTTAATTCCATTCTTGTAAGATGAATCACTGTATTGTGACTGCAGAATGATGAAGTTACATCTGACTTTAAGATCGGTTTGAGATATTGGGCTTTAATTGGGCTTTTAAGTTTTAATATGCCTGCAGAGAGGTTTTATTTAAGAAATAATAGTCGAAAATCACTATAAAATCAAACAAGCAGAGCCTAATAATGTGATAAAGATGTGATAATTAAAGGTCTGTAGAATCTCAAATAGACTACTCATGGTGTAATAAAGGACATTTGCTTCCCTAAGAGCAGCCTGCAGCCGTGGCATCAACATGTAACCTACGACTCAACTACGCCCCCCTCAGGGCAACTGACAGAACTAAGCACAGCCGGGACACTAAACCTCTAATGAGACCTTTTACCTTTTGTTTCAACGTAGTTGATGCACTTTCGCACAAACTTGAATCCAATTTCATTCAGCTCCACTGCAGAAGTAAAATAAACAGCAAACAGTCATTTTAAGACAATACAGCAACACTTTATTAGAAGGAGTCTGCAAAAGACTGTCATGACATGGTTATGACAGTGTCATGACAGTCATTAACATGAAGGTGTCTTTATGAATATTTATGACTGTTGTCATCAAGTGTTAATCAGTTAATTATATCATTTTTAATGCAAAGTTGATATTGTGTGAGACGTCTTTGTTATTACAACATAACCTGTCAATGTCTTTGTTATAACACCTTGACATTATCAAGAAACTGTTTAGCTTTAAGTTTTAACATCATATTAAACTGTTGGTTTTGAAACTGGCTGTTATGAGGCCATTATAAGTGTGTCATGAATATTTTCTTTGACCTCAAGTAAAGTGGTACATTTTGGACTTAATGATGTCATTAACATGATTAACATGATATGATTTACAGAGTTAGCTGATGGACAGATAGCAGTTAGCTAGTTTTCTTGTTGCTAAAGTAGGCTAATGACTGTCTGCTGTTGCTGATGTTAGCTAGTTAGCTTGATCGCCGTGGAACTGCCAGACACCAAACCCAACAAGACAACCACCTCGAGAAACAAAGACATCATTGGCTTGATTAATGTCAAGTTGTCATAATAAAGACATATCAAACAATGTCAACTTTGCCTAAACATGACATAACTGAACAAATGACACATAATGATGGTGGCCATAAAAATTCATGAAGGTGTCATGACATGGTAATGACAGTCTTATGCACATCCCTTCATATAAAGTGCTACTGACAATACTTTTAATTTTTAAAACATGAACACAGATGCATTCAGTGACATGACGTGTAAAGTGCGACGTCACAGTATGAACTGTGTTTGTCTACAGTACATCTCATAACATCAACATCACAACTTGAGACTTTGAGGGTAATGATGAGTGACTTACTTTCAGCTTGCTTGTGAATTGGGGAATGATAAATCTGAAATGAAAAAAAAAAAATGTAAAAGGAAAGACTGTGAAACATGGAAAAATCCATGACTGGCCTCAAATACTTCTGCATGATTAATGAACACGTCGTTCTTAAAACTGAACGTGAGGGGAAAAACACTTGATGATGGCAGGAGGATACAAAGCTCCTCCACTGAACCCAACAACCTGGACACAGTGATAGCCTCCAGGATAGTTTATGGGACTACTGGCACCGTTATCCAATTGAGGTTTACTTTGTGAGCAGCTTCAAACAACATGAAAATAATAATAATGGAAACAGACAGAGAAGGAATGTGTGCCTGGTTAACTGATGGAAATAAACATGATTGTTGAATGAAAAATAACCTAACGAATGAAAAGAATTCGGTTCACTCTTTGGGGGAGTTTGGAGTATCAACACCAGTGCATGACTACAGGCACAGTCACCAGGACATTCAACCCAGTGACCAGTCAGACACTGTGAGATGTGCTCATTTTCACATCGACGCTTTGTCTATTTCTTTTTGTCTTTACATTCTCTCCGATGCCGTCCCCACTGACAGAGGTCAGAGGTCAGGGCCAGCCACAGAGCAGCTGGAGACAGAAGAGACCTGCTCAAAGACTCCTCCGCAGGGTGAGTGTTTGTTGTCACGAGCTGTTGAAGTGTGAAATATCACAGCTGCTCCCTGTTATTGATTTACTCCTCAGAACAGAATGGCTGCTACTTTATGAGAGTGTTGACGTGGATTAGGGTGTGCAGATTATGCCGCAGTTTAAATGCAACGAAACTAAACATCAAATGTGAAAATATAGGCGTATTCTTCTGAGTAATTCAGTACACACAGTATACTGACAGTTCAAAATTATAAGTAAGGCAAAATGACAATAGCTGGTTGAGTTAAAGAGCATTTGTCCAAATACATTTATTAAAGTGAAAAAATATACATCAGGGACTGAAATGAGGCGGTATCATGGTAGAATTCACAGTTTCTACGCTGACAGTCAGGTTGTATTATAATTGTTTTGTTTTTTAATAGTTTATAAATGGCTTGTAAATATTATGTCTAATTTAGTCTTCAGACAATCTATTGTCATGATGAATAAAGTCAACTTCCTTGTGTAGATTGAACTGATGATTGTCCCACTTTTTACAGCTCATCCTTAGCCCAGATACTGATAGACTTAGACAGAGATGAATTATTTGCCTTGCAAAGTTTCCCCACACATAATTTGGGCAATAAATTTCCTTGTTTTTATATTCCAAGGAGGGAATGTGTGAGTGGCCACGCAATTCGAATCACAAGCTCAAGCTGACAATTGAAATGACATGAATGAGACTTGTTCTGATATACTGGAGATTAAAAGGCTCATTGGCAGGAGACAAAGTGTGTGAACTATAACAGGAAACGGAGGCATTTAAATTCAACTCTTGTTGATATCGCCAAGGAGTAAATGTACAAGAATTTTGTGCTTGGAGTAAATCTGAGACCATGCTTACAGCATACAATAAATAAATATTTAAGACCTGCAAAGAGGAATGAATTACAGGCAGCTTTTTTCTGATATCTGAATGACTGTTTTTATTTCAACAGCTAACAGGAAAATGGCCAACATACCAAGCAAGCGTTTGCCTCTTTTTTTCCTACACTTTAATGCCAAACACTTAATAAAAGGGGGCCTTGAAGTGATCTTTAAGTGAAATATCACGTTTGACATTTTGGCACATACGTTCATGCATGTTAACCACTTCTTGGTTTGGAGACATGATGATCTTGCCGAAACAGGGATGGACTGTAATGGACTAGCTGGCTGCCTGTAGAGACAGTAATCTTGCTTCCAGAGCTCTGGGGGATATTTATTATGGGCACAAAACCTCTGAAATGATGGCTGAGATGTATGTGAGAAGCTGGAACCAGAGAATATTTGTCATCTCAGACAGAAAAAATGACTTGAAAGTTCATCTATTATCAAACCTGTTACACATTACTATTCTTGATTGACTGTTTCAGCTCTTGTGTTGTGATTAAATCTAGCTTAATTCTGTTTGCACCAAAACTTAAAATTCCAATTTAAAATGTGATCCAGTATTGACTTTAAAGTTACACTTGAGGACGTTTATCTTCTAAAATGGCTGCCTTCTTCAGATGGAATAGCAAAAGTTTCTTCAAGAACAGACTTACTGTGCTGTTGTCCGTTTTTATTCTTCTATTATTTGGTCATTTTGTTCTATTCATTTGGCCAATAGGTTTTTTCTCAAAGGAGGAGAAATTAGAGCTTCTTTGCCAAGCCAACCTGAATAGAATAAAAAGTTATTTTTACCTAACTAGCAAAAAAAAAATTTTTTGTTCCTCTCTACATTGATTAAACTCTATTTAATTTCAGTTTACATAAACAAACAAAGATTGGTTTTAATTGTGCAACAGAGCTCTGCTTAATTTTAAATCTGGATTTACTCATTTTAAACCTAGTTCTACTAAACTCTGATTAGACGTCTAAATGTAAGCTGAAAGGGAAATTGTACTTTCTAGAGTACTGCATTAACATTATGCATTGAAAATACATTCAAAGCAAAGTTCTGGGCTCATGAGACCAACAATAAGAGAGCAGAGTATGAGGAAGTTTCAAAAGATGCAGTATGTACAGAAACACGTAACCGCATGCACAGACATGCTGCACTATGAGGCCTATATACACAAATATGAAGTGTCCATGTGACTAAGGGTAAGGAACAGCGCTGCACTTTCTAATTTCAGCAATTTGAGAAGCTAAAGGGCACTCAGAGTGTAATAAAGTTGACAGAGTCAGAGTGGCAGAAGAGATTATTCTGAAAAAAAAGACACCACAGAGTTGATTCTTGTACAGACTGAAAGCTCAGACACTCTGCAGACATGGCAGCGGTGCACTGCAGCAGATCATTGCTTGAGAATATTTGGGCAAAGCGGGTGGAAAAGCTCTTGTGAAACTCTCACAATATACAGAAGTCATTAGGGAAGTTGCACAGGAAGAGGGCACTGAAAAGCGTGCCTTCTGTTATTTTCACATCCTCTGCTAGTGACGGTTTGTTTGTTTTGGCCACAACTCACACGACAGCGGACAATGAAACTGAACTGTCATAGGTATCGGAGCCAGAGAGCAAAACTGTGAGCAATCGTGTGAAATGATCCTGTACAAAAAAAATATCCACATATCTGTATAACTGAAAGGTGTATTAGTGTATCTATTCTTTTAGTTTATTTCTATATTGTTTGTATTTTTATTTATCACTTTTTTCTGCCTCTAATTTTGATCCTTGTGCTGCTGTAACAGGCAAATTTACCCGGTGTGGGATCAATAAAGATTATCAAGCTTATCCTATAAAATAAAAGCAAACTACTGCTCAAACCATGACCAAAACAATGTCTTTTAACAGGGAAGTTTCCATTAACACCTAAACATGATTATAAGAGCAAAAATAAAATCACTAATGATGTGAAGTCTGTCCTGCTCTAAGGGGCTATCGAGACTAACCAGGAGCCATCATTTAGTCGCACACCGTTACTTAATGTGCCTAACAAGCTTCATTACATGTCTCACACATCCGTAATACAGAAGACATAATGAGATCACGCATGCCTGCCTCCTGCAGTGCTTAACAAATGTCAAATCTCAGCTGTCATGTGCCTTACATGATGGATTTGATTTTTTTTTAAAAAGAAAACTAAATACCGTTTTTTCTTCTCATTTGTGACAGAAAATTAAGAAGTTAGAAAAAAGCAATTAAGCTTGATTTTAAGCCTTAATTTTCATAAGTGTAGCTTTTCCCCCCTAAAAAGTTGTGATTCACTAAATTAACTACCTGCCAAAATTTATGAAGATTTAATCCCCCTACCCCAAAAAAAAAAAAAAAAAACTTGGATAGAGTCTGATATGCAGATTGGAAATGGAAACTGGCGTTGGGAGTTTCATGTGTCAGCACAGCAGCCAGTAGCCGAGTCAATCCTCCCCTCCAGTAGCTGACTCTATAATACATTGTAGATATTTTGCCAGTAGAGTAGTTTTCATAAAAATTATATCTTATGAGAAGAATAAGAATAATCCTCAACTCACAGGCTCTTTTCCATCCATGGCCTCCATCCACAACTTCCTGTCTCCCTCCGAAAGAGCCTGGAAAGTGAGTGTGTTTCTATGGAAACAGAAACAAATGCCATTAAAAGAGGCAAATATTGAAAGTAAATTATTCAGTCACTGGATCCTACCAGTGTGAACACTTTTGACTCTTTTGAGCAAAACAGAGAGGACAAAATAACAACAACACCACAGAAGAAGGACTTTAAAGGTGCAATATGTAAGACTTGACCACCTGTTGAATTCAGACTCCAGACAAATAGGGGGCAGTATATCACCACAGTAACTGCCAACTGCTGCCAACTGTGGCTGCCATTAGCTTGTTAGTTCAGTTAGCCGTGCAGCCAGTGCTCCTATTAGCTGACTCGAATCTGCCAATTAAGGCAAAGCAATTAAGCTAGCCTTACTTAGCTAGTCTTGGTTTGTTAAAAGAGAAAAACATGAATTCAGAAGGTGAATGGTTGTATTTTTCGGTTTAGTAAGGAAAATTGGTGTAAGAACATTTCCTTTCTTGACTTTTTATGAGTTTATTTTGTTCATGTATTGGACTAAAAAAACTAAGAGCTTGTGGAACATGGTAAAATCGCCACTCGCACACAGTCCCTGCTGAAACTACAGACGATCAGACTATCGCCTCTTGTGGTACAAAGTGATATTAGGAGGCTACCTGGTTAGCATGCTGACTTCAGTATACCTCTATAGTATAACACAATACATACTGTAGATACCTTTAACATAATGTCAAAACTATTAATTGTTCACATGCTGTTGATCATTTCTAGAGATTTAACCAGATATGATTTCATGGTCAGTCTAATCTTTAGAACTCTGCAATGCTAAATTGCTAAGCTTTTTTTTTTTGTTTGTTTTGTTGAATGGTGTGTCCATGGCGTGGCATCAAGGTTTGATGTTTTCCACATGAAACATTAAATTGTTGTAACTCAAATGTACATCATCTAGTCCGCCCAAAACTTCACACTTGGTAAGACTCACAGCCTGAAGACATCTTCATGCCAAAATTCAGTGACAGTCATAGCGCCACCTACAGGAAATGACAAATTGAGATTGAATTCTCTCCTTTGATGTACCACTTGTACGTTGACCAGATCAGAATGAAATTTAGTCAGGAAAGCCTTAAGACCTTAATGATGCTATATTGTGAAGCTTGTGAGCTATCATTGCATGTCTGTGGCACGGCAGTGAATTTCAATGTTACGCCATGAAACAGGAAGTTGTTGTATGTTAATTCCAAGTCATAAAATCTTTTCCAAGTATACTCATTAAAGCCCTGTCTGATAATCCTAAAAACTTACTCAAAAGCCTTGTTGATGTATCTCCAGCAATCATACCACAGCCGCTGCTGCCCCCGAGGCATGCGGGATGCGAGGGCCTGTACAATGCTGCTTGCAGATTTAATTTCAGTTCATTTTTGAACGTTTTAAACAAAGGTTCTTCCATATTGCACCTTGAAATTACTGATTAAATCCTTTGTGGTAATGATAAGACAAGCGTGAAGAGATGATGAAACACAGTTGCTGCAATCTGTCGACTACAGAAGCAACAAAATCCAGTGCCAAATTTTGCAGCTTGTAGGCTACTGGATCAATTGTTAACCAAGACAACTGTGCAACGAGTTTAGAGTTCTTTCTGCCAACTGCACCAATCCACCAACTATAAAAACCTTATAAAATAAGTTTCCTGTCAGCTTTAATAATTATATAGACATCCCACCTATCTATAGGTGCCATGTTTGGCACAGATAATCCAAATTTGTTTGTATGATGTTTTTAATTTGATGCTTTTCCTGATTTTTTTTGAAGCTCTTGCATGTCAGTACACCTGAAACCAATCAATCAAACACTTAAACACTTAAATATGCTGTCCTCCATGTAGACAGGACAACTGATCCACAGCAGGGGAATGTGTAACCCCTGTAGGATTATTCACTGTTCTTTTGCTCCTTCTAGGAAATTTAAAGGTCAGGGTCAGGCGCTAGCACCAGGAGCCTTTCAAGGACACTCAGTCAGCCTTAAAATGCCTTGAGCCGACAACATTATCTCGTACACTAGACAGCATTGCCACCTTCAGTTGATCAACCAGCCAACTCCTCATTATGTTGTTCAGTTCGCACACTGGCACAAATTACTTGCTGAACATTCAGAGACACTTTCAAGCGCTTCATGCATAATTCAAACAGCTTTTAAACCTTTAACAACATCCCGTCTGACACTCAAGTATTTCCACGGATTTCAAGAAACCTGAATCTGACAGAGCAGCCCGTGGCTCAATTGTCTATTAAAATGCATTTTGTGAAATGAATGGCCTGCTTATATAAATACAAGCTTGTTGTGTTCCTTGCCCTGAAATCATGGAGTTTGCCATCTGTTTCCAGAGTGCGCCCGTTGCTTAAGGATTGTTTGGGCTACGGTCCATTAAGCCCTCACACTCTGTCCTTGTCTGCCACCTGTTCACCTGTTTATCCCACACGATTTTCTTTCTCATTGCATCATCTCACAGTTTTCTCAGATTTGTTTGCGCTAACCTCTCGTTAGTTTCCACGTCAAAGCAAAAGCGCTTGTCTATGGATTCTGTCTTCCGGCGGATGCAGGATTTCACTGTCAGCTGCGTGGGGCCCTGCAGGGGAAGAGAGTTGGAAAGTAGTCAGGACGTGTGATGGAGACAGTGACAGAGTGTCAGAGTATTACAGGCTCACAGATGTTTGTCTGTGGATATGAGTGGTTAACACAAGGTAATAATTGCATATTTCTTTTCAGTGAAGCACCTGTTTAGTTGTTGGCTTCTGTTCACAAGGCACCATGACCAGCAGTCTCCCCTCCTTGTGATACTTGCAATAATATTTGACCCATGACACGCCCAAAGCCCCTGTTGGGAAAAACAAAACACGACAGGTCTTGTCAAACGGGATTCAAGCAAGAGCTTGTACAAGTATTAAGCTTCTGTATAAACATCTAGCACTAGGGCTGTTGCAATAAATGCAATTTTGAAATATTGCGCAACAAAGCTGAACAATCAAACAAAATATGATCAAAATCACAATATGGGGGCACCCCTATAGCTCAGTTGGTAGGGCGAGTGCCCCATGTACTGAGGCTGTCAGTCCTCTGCAGCGGCCACTGGCTCGAATCCTGCCTGTGGCCCATTTGCTGCGTGTCATCCCCTCTCTCTCTCTATCCCCTTTCCTGTCATACCTTCAACTGTCTTGTCAAAACGACCAAAAAATAATCTAAAAAAAAAAAAATCACAATATGGCCAGTGCAGAGCTGCAATGTTTTTAAAAAGGTCACAATGTGTCACAATATATCATTATAAATGATGCACTGTGGTAGTAAATAGATGCCCTCTTTTCCAGATGTAAGGGAACAGAACAGGGAGATTTTTATATTTTTTCAGTGAAAATTAAATACAAAAATAACCATCCCCGCTAAAATCATGACTCATATTGCAATATCTGTCAAAATAATTGCAATATGATTTTTTTTTTGGCAAATCATTCAGCCCTACCACACTATTGACAAGAAGCATAAATGAAGTAATTTGCAAAAACAAACAAAAGAAGGACACTAATGCTGCACTGTTGAACCAACCTAAATAACTGCAGGGCAAATTGCATCATTGAGACAGCCCTATGTAGCACACTTACACTTTTCCTGACAGTACAGATAACCCTCCATCGGAATAAAACTGTGCATTTTACAGATCTGGGAGGGGTGTTTCATTCTTTTCATCAGCTCCTCCATCTCCTCACGAGTGCTCTCATAGTGGTTTCGTGTCTGTAGGCGAAAACCAGACAGCACTTTAGAGTCTTATGGATGTGTGATTAAAGGATATTAAATCTCTCTAATGGCATCATTCATTGCCAGTAACACCACTTACGTTCTGCAGGCTGAGCTGCAGCTCTTGCTTGTAAGGCATGAAGTCCTGAGTCATCTCCACAGTCAGGTTGTTGAGCGTTAAAATGCTGTGAAGAAACGCCAGCACCTGTCCAACCAGAGCATGAATTACATACTTAAGACGGCTGCCAAGACAAGCCAAAACAAAGGAACAGCTGCCATAAAGAATGCATGACTGACTGCTGGGATTTCTTAGTCTATCAAGTTTTTTTTCCCTAAAGTGTACTTTATGTTTCCTCAATCTTGCTACATGGCAGCAAAGAGGAAGAGAGGGAGACCACAGGCAGCACTCACAGGTTCCACCACATCAAACTTCTTTTTGTCTTGAACCTGATGGATCTGATACACATACTCCACTGACGATTCATAGAAGTTCACTCGCTCTTTGTCCAACAGTTCATCAGCCTGCAGTAAAAGTAAAAAAAATTACATTTAAGATACGCAGTCTTTTGTCACTTTCATTTGTGTATGACTGATGAATATTATTTTTAGTTCACCTCTTGAAGTTGACTCTCTTTCTTCTTGGCAGAAAGATTCAGGTGTTTGTCCACTTGGGAGTAATATTTTTCACTCTCTTTCTCAAACTTCTTCTTCTTTTCCTGCAGGACAGACGTGTTAATAGCGAAAATGAAAGATTATGGTGTGATTAAATTAAGTTAGAGTTTTTTTGTTGTTTTGTTGCTGTTGTTGTTTTTTTTTCTGGCATAGCTTGACTGAAAGATGTTTTTAGAAACTTTCAGGTATTCTTTCCTCTAATTCTAATCTTGAGCTGCTCTCAGAAACATATACCAGCAAGATTTTCTTCAGTAAATTTTACAAGCAGGCTGCACTAAAAAAAACATTTTTGATAATCATTAATTTCTTAAAACAAGTATGAAGAAGATATCTATCGAACAGGACATTTTACAGTTAAAAATACTCTTCAGAGCTCTCTGGTAGGCAGACTATGTAATGGAAACATTGTTTCTAAATTACAGACATACGCTGATACAAACATATTTACTGGTCTAGCTCAGGCATTCCCATCCAGGGTGCACGTCTATAATTGCCAGGGTGTATTTGGAGAAATATCTGATCACAACCAATGCAATTGAGAGTGTATGAAAACTAGTTAGCAAGTAAGTAGAGGGATCTAAACAACTAAAAATAAAGAATAATTTTGAGAAATAATTCACTGGTATTAATGAATAAACACGACAAAGAGCAACAGTTATCTAAAAGTAATGGATAAACAGTTCAAACTATGTTAATTGGGAAAATTTAATAGATAAAAGGTAGGACATAGTTAGCACAAAGTATTAGATAAATGGTTTTAAAAGTAACTGTGATAAATGGTTGGAATAGCTTACTAAAACTAATTGACAAATGATTTAAGTAGTAAAGAGAAACTGATAAACAAATAAAATGGCTAAGTGTATTGGACAAACAGTAAAAAAAGCTAAAAGTAGAGGATTGATTAAAATAGTTAGCTAAAAGTAATGAGAAATTATTGAAATAGTAAGTGTTACAGAGAAAAAAGTATCAGAAATGGTAAGAAAGCTAGTTAATGGATAAATGGTTGAAGCAGTTAGCTAATGTCATGGATAAACGTATGAAATAGTTAGCTAAAAGTAATCAATAAACTGGTCAAATAGTTTGTGTGACGAGGCTAAAATTAAACAATTCACGGTGACGAAGCTAAAAGTGATAAATGATGACAAAGCTAATGGATAAATACATGAAACAGTTAGCTAAAAGTACTGGATAAATAGTTGAAATAGTTAATGTGACTACACTCACAGTAATCGATAAATAGTGACAAAGCTAAAGGTAAAGAACAAATAGTCAAACATTAAGCGAATGCAAATATGGCAATAAAAATACTGTTAGATAAGTAGAACACTAAAACATTTTTTAAAATGTGTTTTTAAAATAAATTCATTTTCCATCTAATCTTAGAGCTTTCATGCATATTTCCACTTGCAGACTGAATAAAAATTAACACAGCAGCAACGATTACGGGAAGCAGCTGGTTAATAATATACTGGGGGGTAAAAAATCTTTTGATCAGCAGAGCACAACTAGACAGAAACTCAAATGTCATGCTGAATAATCAAGGTGACACCCCACAGAGCTTCCTGATGACTTTAAAGGCAGAATAAAATGTTGGTGAAGAAGCGCGCTGGGGGTCAACTTAGAAAAACATGAACTGCTCTCAGCTACTAACTGCCTTCCTCTCAACTACATTTACATATTAAATATTCTGTCAAAGAGGAAGAAGAAACATATATCAGTGGTCTCACACAGATAAAAGTTTCATATACACATATGCAGTAGAAATAGATTTGAGGAAGTAGCTCATAACATCCTGCTTCATCTGTGTAAGTAGCTCACAAAGTTCTAACATGTTATATAATGATTTGACTCTCCATGCATAGAAACAGATCAAACAGGATCACTTCTTCTACTGTCGGTTTAAGAACTGACTTGATTCACAGAAATGAGCCACATTTCACTGGCAGAGCAGACAAATCAATAAAAATACTCACTTTTGTTACTCCGATTTGTTCCTTTCTGAACTTCTCCAAAGGCTTGATGAGCAGATCAGAGGCATTCTGAACCTGGACACGGACACGCACATGCACACACACACCACACACACCACACACACCACACACACCACACACACACACACACACACACACAGAGACATACACACACACAGCCTTTATGAATCAGTTTACAATAATAACATATTAAGGCTGGTCAACAACATTGTTTCTGATCCAAACTATGACCTGAACAGTGAATACAGATTATAATCAAACTGGAGCTACAAGGTTCCAAGATTCAATGAGTTTAGACTGAAGTACTCTTTTGTACACCAATTAATCCCAAAGCTAAATATAGAGCTTAATCCCAGGTCAAATGTACTTTGAATGGCCTTGAATATTGTCTTCTGTGGCCGTAATGTTGTATTATGTGTTTATTTTTGTTTCTTGTCTTAATTTTTGTCTTTTCTGTGATGCTGCAAATGGATCCACCATGACCCAAGAAAAACTTAACTCTTTAGCTCAGTATATTTGTAGATAAAATGGGTTATCTGTGGGCCGCAAACATGTTGAAAAGAGGAGGAAATTAAATATCCTGAGGGTGAGTATTAAATATTTGTCATATCTGCTCCAAGCAGATGCTGCTCCATGGCATCGAAAAGCACAATTTACCCGATGACCTCCAGTTTCATAATCAGATCTGAATCTAGAAAACCTGGTCTGACAGGAACTGCTACTCCTAATGTCATGGCCTGATACCTTAAGTGCATGGCGAGAGGCTGAAAGGAAGAAGATTAGATTGTATCAGAGTTTATCTGGCTCAGTGTAAGAGGCAAGATGTAGGAAAACATGTCTGTAGTAACAGTATAAACAATGAAAATAAAGTACAACACCAGAACAGCATGTAAGTGTATCAACCGGTTGGCAACATGGAACAAAAGGGGAACAGGAAACCAAGAGGGGAATTGAGAGCAGAATTATGAACAGCATTACTCTCAACAAGCATGCACAAGCCTGCAAATTTACTCGGATAGTATCGATGTGTGAATGTGTCTTGTGATGACATATCTCAATTAACAGAGACAGAATATCTACTGATTTTGCATCATAACAAAGGTAAAAGGATTGTTTGGACCATCTGAAGTGGGGCTGTATACGGTACTCATCCATAGTCATAGTTGTGGATGAGGTCAGCAGCAAAATGCATTTTAGCCAGTTAAAGAAAGACCTATCTAAAAAACATCAATATCAGTGTAAGTGTTTATATTTAGAATATTTTCATGGCTTTACTTTGCCATCAGACAGCTTTTTCTGATAGGAAACCACTTTTATACAAGTCAAACATTGCTCTCACTAATTCAACCAAACTCGTAAGGCAAAATCAAAGTCATTTGACCTTTCAGAACACAGGAGTTTGAGGTCTACCGCTGCCTGGCTCTATTAGTCTGTTTGTGTTATTGTGTGACTTTGGTGGTTTAAAAACTTACCGATTCACGGGAGTCACACATTAACACAAACAAACTAACAGATCGAGGCAGCGGCAGACCAGAAACTCCTGTGTTCTGTGATGTAAAATGACTGATTTCACCTATGGAGTTTGGCTGGTTTGGAGAGAATGATGTTAGACTTATATAACGGTAGTCTACTGTGAGAAAAGCCTGTCTGACAGCAAGATAAGGCGATGAAAATATTTTAAATATAGTGCACACTCTCATATTGATATTGATACTGATATTGACTTATTTAGCTGGACGTTCTTGGGCTGAAATACCTTTTGTGGCTGATCTCCTCCATAGCAGTTCATTGGCCAGTTTCTGTGCTGGTACTCCTTCCTGCATGTCAGCAACCATCTACTGCAGGTAATACACTGACTATCGATTAGTATTACTGGTAAATACCTCATACAAGACTACTTCAAATAATCCAAACTATCCATTTAAGGTATCCATAACAGAATGCGCCAATGGTTTACTCTCGGATGGTCTAATCTTCATCTAATGAGGCATCAGACAGGAAGCAGAGTTAGCGTGGAGGAAAATGATAACCCACCAACATCATCCGGTCGTGCTCCACTTCCTGCAGGAGTCCAGCAAACTCCTGGAACGACTGAGCTGCGGAAGAAAACACAAAAGAGGACGACGGGAATAAAGATGAGTTCACACATTGCTGCTGTATGCCGGAAACATTATAAAAGAAGAACAGCACACTTGCTGCTCACACACATTTGACATTAGTTTCTGTTTTTTCCCAAGCTGTATAGTTTCCTGTTTCCTCATTTTCAAGTTGTGAGTAATTACCAAATGGCCGCAAATATGTTCCTCCTTTGGTTTTAGTAAACAAAAAAACTGCTGGAATAAGGAATTATGAAATATTCTGCAACATCTCTAAAGGGTCACCTCATCACGACTTTAATGGTCAGTAAATATAAAGTGTGTGTTAAGGAGCATGTCTGCAATATCTTACCAATGTTAATCTCATCGTCTGTCAGGGAATCACCGATGAAGTCGAACTGGAACATGCTGAGTGTCTGTGAAAACTTCTGTACTGCCAATGAATAGCCTATAAATTAAAAAAAAAAAAGAATAGTTTAATCCATTTGACATTTATCTGAATAAAGCTGTAACTGAAATATACAGTTCTTTAAATTCAACCCAACTCTCAGGAAGTCCAGGAATATTGTAACTTTGCGGTTTCTCTTTTTCCTCTGGTAGGAAAGTCTCAAGTATGAGAGATATCCTTGGCAGGCTTGAGCGGCACAACAGCAGCCAGAATGCGGTCTTTTATGCAATATATTATCCGGCTACGTCTGGGTTTTATTATCAAAACAAAACAGAGTCTGTCAGATCAATACTGTGAGGCATTTTGCCCGAGGAACTTGGTATCAGATTTTAAATGCCTTTATTTGCAATGGAACAGTTTCCAATCGATTCACGTTTTTTACATTAACAAATTTTGCTTTAATTTGTTTATTTTTTATTCTTGCTGTACTGGTGCCTTTTTATAAAGCTTTTATTGTCAACAAAGTGCAAAGCATCACACACATATCTCACAACATTTACAGCTGGAGATCAAATGCATGAGCAGTGAGTTCTGATCATTAGAACTTGAGATGGAAATTTCATGAATATCTCTTGGTGCAGTTCACCCAAACAAGCAGCACTGACTCGTGACCTCTGGCTATTATCTGGACTGAATATACAGAAGGACCCTCACCACTCTGCAGCACCTACAATGACCGTTTCTGTTTTCGAGGTGAAAAGCTCATCGTTGGTGATTTGGACAGCGTTCCTCCCTCGTGTGTGTCACACTGACCCAAATATACACTTCGACTGTGTGCTGACACTGGCTCTGCTCCATACTATCAGTGTGTGACTGGTCCCACAGCAGAGAGATGATGCGTCACACAGAGAGAGGGGAGAAGATGAGACACAGCACCAGCAGCTTTTAATGGACTGTTTTAAAGCTCAGGAACTCTCAGATAAACTGAGGGAGGCTGGTGTACAGTTTGATACGTTATACATCTGTTATGTATTGGATTTTTTTGTTTTTTGTTTTTTGGAGTGGGACATGTACAACAGTAATACAACAGACTGTCATTGACAGTGATACACTGGTCAAACAGGTACTTCTCTGGCCCCAAGAAACAATCAGTGAGTACAAGTCACTGCATTACAGTTACAGTAGTTAAATAAGTTAAAACAAATGTTTAAAAACTACACACTTAATACATGTAAAATGGATGATCGGACAGGATGTATGGGCTGGTTTTGATTTGTGCCGTTTTGTTTGCTTTATTCTGCTTATTTACTCTTGCTGTGTCATGAACGTTTAGTTTTGTTTATCTTTATTTTTTCTAACACATTCAAAATTAAATCTAATCTAACTTTCTGACCTCAGGAGAGGGAGAAATCTTAATATATCCCAGCACCTTCCACAGAACATGATAAAATTATGAACCGATACCACTTTATCATTGGTAATCTATTTGCACTTTATACCTTTGGCATACTGACACTGGTAGCACTTTACTTAACAATAGGGCCCAACCAGTGCTGGATTTATGGAGCCAATATCAATACCGATATTAGGGACGAATAAGATTCTGATATCAACGATATCCAACTATATTTATCTTATTTATTTTTCAGAATATACTATAGAATATATACATGAACACACATTTTTTGTGGTTTAACAAAAAGCAATAAGTTTACAGTTTAGGCTAATAATAAACATTGCTGCCCAAAATGATATCATGGCACTGACAAAGTAAACTTTCACTGGTATCTTTAATAATTAAGTGTCTATTGTCACAGTACTGGAATTCCTCTGTTTGATACAATATTTTGAAAAATAATGATGTTTGATGGCACAAGGAAAAATTCACTCCATATTGGGGGCAGACAGTTTTAGATTTTTATTAAAAGATAAAGCTATGAAATAAAAACAGAAACAGAAAATGAGATGAGTGACAAGAAGAAGACAGCACTGTGAGCAGGTGAGAAGAGACTGGAGAAGAAATAGCAAGAAAGTACAGCTGATACTAGAGTATAAATACTGCAAGAACAAAAAAGAGCACTGAAAGCATTTCAAATATTCAGTATGGATATTTATTGATTTATGAATATACACTAGTATCTATTAATATAAAAACACAAATAGAGCAAGACATAGAGTATGTACACATTAAACCTAATTTAAGAAAAAAGATCAAATAAAATGCTGCCCATAAAGCTAACAAATAAAGACAATCTGCATTATATTCTATTTAAAAATATATCAGACAACATATATGCCAAAACAGACACAGCAGTGACAGGACAATACTGGGCTGGTAATATCGGTCGACTGATATATTGGTCTGTAATACTGTTGTAATATTTTTTTTATTTGTGAAACCTCACTAAAGTTCTTAAAAAGTGTAAAAGTAACACATGAATAGGCTCAACTCCTACAAGATAAGACAGCTGTTGTGCTGTTTGGAAACAAACAAGAGCTGCTCATCCTGCACATCTGCAACAGATCCATGACCTTTCAAAGGAGGCTGTTTGGTGCTCTCCCAAGGGAACACTAGCACCTCCCTGAATGTGCCTCCAACATTGATCCTGTAGGCCCTCAACAAGGCCCCTCTGATGCTGATCCTGTCAAGCCTCCTCACAGGCACCACTAGATGTACATGCAATGTGCAAAAACACTGTACTTGCATTAAACCGAGAGAGGTGATGAAGAAGAAGAACTTACCTTTGATTGCAGTGATCACACTGTTGCCATCTTTTATCAACTCTTTGAGAAATTTGCTGCTCCTCTCCAGCTCCAGCTCATAACACTTGAGAGTCTCTCTGAACTCGGGACTGTCCAGATAGCAGTCGCTGAACTCCAGAGGAGGGTGACCCATCTTCTCAACCGCCGGGTTTTTAGACAATAGAAGCACTGAATGTGTTTTAGTGAGCCACGCAGCCTACGCTCGACTCTCACACACAGCTCATTGCTGCTCCACACACACTCTCATCTGTCCGGGGAAACCATGGTGTCCGTGGTGTCCGTGGGAGCCTGCGGCAGCTGCTGCTCATAGACGAAGTGCCGTAACCAGAGAGGAGGTCCGTTGCGGGTTCACTTCCCTCTTTCCCGCAGTGCGACGCGCTGTTTAAACTCTAATTCAATTGTATCCTGCTCCTCTTTGCTACTTTTTCCTTGTTGCAGCGTCGTGTGATTATAACAGCGGCAAGAATCCCTCTGGACGCGTCCCATTCCAAAATATTTCACACTTTCGCTAAGCCTCCTTCTTTCCTTTACCTCAGCTTGAAAACAATTTTTGATTAGCAAGGTTTACAGCACGCTGTTAACCCTCTAAAATACATCTTAGCTGATATATATTTTTTCTAACAGAAATGTAATACCGACATTAAGTCACACGTTTGTGCAAAGAGCATAACACAAAACAGAATGGAACGTGACCATCTGGCTATGGACTCACTAAAACTTCCCCTTTTCCACACCCAGGAGGTTCTTAAAGGGGCTGCAGCTGCACAGTTGGAGCAATTGTGTTGATGCTGCTTTCAGGTGCCGTCGGAAATCTGCGCAGTTAGGATTTTGCTCCATAAATTGACCAGAATCGGTACTAACGGTACCAAATCGATAATAACAACTGACCAATAGATTAATTCATTTTTAAAAACAATAATACATGTGTATATACGTGCATAGATAGATAGATAGATAGATAGATAGATAGATAGATAGATAGATAGATAGATAGATAGATAGATAGATAGATAGCAGAAGAACTAGAAGACAACGGTCAAGGAGGTGTTGCAAGCAGCGAATGCTTCTTTTTAAGGGATCACAAGCCTGAGAGGTCAGGCACAACTGGTGCAAAGGTTAGAGAAGTTGGTTTATGGGGCAGAAATTTAGCTCAGTCGGTAGAGCGTCTGCCCCATGTATCGAGGCTGCTAGTCCTCTGCAGTGGCTGCTGGTTCGACTCCCGCCTGCGGCCCTTTACTGCGTGTCATCCCCCCTCTCTTCACCCCCTTTCCTGTCAATCTCCAGCTGTACTATCAAATAAAGGCACAAAAGCCCCAAAAAATATAACTTTAAAAAAAAAAATAAAAAAAAAAGAGAAGTTGGTTTATGACTGGAAACCGAGACACATGTAGGTGGGGAATCATCACTATACTACCAACAACAAGGTGCTGGTGAGCCTCCGCTGCTGTAGTGACCGACAGATTTCATTTTACTGTATTTCATTTATTAACATTATAAAGGAAAAGATTAGAATGTTTCAAAATTTAACTGGTCCGACTCAGCTAAAAACCGGTTTACCACACGTTCCTCTTCTGCAACATTTGAAAGACATGATCATATCACAATACAAAACAGAAACAATCAACAGAAACAGAACAACAAGACATAAACAGCAACAGAGACATTCAAAGAGGAAGAGACTTCAGTGAAGTGGACATATGGTATGAGGAAAATCAGTGTGTCCTTCAGTCAGAAAGTGTTTGCCTGTTTGAAAAGCACATAGGCTTTGGTTGTTACGTGAAGCTTCTAGTCTGAATGTTTATTCCCTCAATAGATAAATAAAGGTTCAGCTTGCTTATATTTATATTTACATATTTTTACATCTTTAATAAGAGCAACTGTAGTACTGTGTGTTGGAGGAAAATAATTTTAAGTTCAAAGAAGCTCATGATACAGACACACCTGCACAGACCTCTGAACATATCATGAGACATACCATGTGATTAATCCACAGCGAGCCAGGTCACACCTGCATGTGACTGGGTGTGTTCCTGCAGTGAGATTAGCTGTGGTTATATTAACTGGTCTTATTGCACAGTCAGCTTCACCTACTCAGCTTACACAAATGCTGAAGTGTCCCGATTACAGCACACATCCACAATAATCCTGCAAGATATTTAAATTTACACAATGGAAACATCAGTGTAAAGTAGAATAAGATAACTGGGCTCAGCTGAGTACCACTTTACAAATATCAAACAAATAACAAAATATGTATGTTTAAGAATGATTTTTCTGGATTACATGCTGATGCCTTCCTGATGACAGATCTCGTGAATGCTGACACCTCTGCAGACGCGTTTCTCTCCTCAGAGGCCTGTGCTGAAGTGTCACACTTGAGGAATGTAGAACTGGATCACTAAACAAACTGTTGCTGGTGTCACTTTCATGAGGTTGAATTCACAGTGGAGTTTTCACCTCTGCAGAGTTAAGGAGGATCTTTGCTGAAAGTCGCAGTAACTGTTAATGACCTCCAGATGTCACCCTTCAAATTGAACTGGAGCATGAGACAGCACCAAGTCTGCAAACACACACACACACACACACACACACACACACACAATTTAAATGCTTTATTTGAATCCATCAGTTCACATCCATGTGCAGGTTCAAAAACACAGCCACACCAAGGATTAAAACTTCTCTTTGGGCCTCATAAAAACAGGAATGCTTGAGATGTTACAGAACAGGTTATGAGAGAAAATAACTTATCTTGGCATCCTTTGTGAATGTTTGTACATAATTATTCTCTTGGTAACGCCTCTCTGACTGGCAGCTCTAACAATGAAAATCAACAATTTCATGTAGTATACAGCCCTTTATGAGCATCGCAGTCTTCGCAATGTGTGCAACTGATACTTTTAAAAATTATTATTATTTTTGCCTTTATTGATGGGAGCAGCTGAAGAGTGAGACAGGAAATAGAGGAGGACATAAAGCATCAAGACGAGGCCACTGTGGTAAGAACTCAGCCTCGGCAGATGAGGCTTTCTCCATGACCTTTCTCTAAACCTAATCTAGCAGTTTTTGGTGCCCAAACATACCCATGACGTTTATTTTTAAAGTGTAACTGGATGTTGCGTATGTCCACGTGCACAAATAGTTTTAGTTATAAACTTTTATGTCATATTCTCAAACTTTTATGTTATATTCTTAGACATTCTAGACTTTTTTATATTCTTCATCAACATCCATGTAATAACCTTGCAGATGATCTAAGAGAATAAATTAGTTTCATTTGGCTAGTGTACAAAACTATTGCAAAACAAAATAGCAGGATTTACATTGTAAAGAGGCTTGTTATTTTCCTGTTTTTTACCCATAAAGAGTGGTTTGCTTTGTCAATGACCCACCATTTGATTCCTGGTGTCAGTCTTTATGTTCATTTGTACGTTGTCTGGTTCAGGAGTTATGAAAATCTGCGTTTTTCGCCATTAATTTTTTTCACGTGATGATGCTGTTTGTTGATCGGCAGAGACATGATTGTTCACCTGACTGGCAGAGGATTTGGGCTCCTAATAGCTTAAAAGTGATGCAGTTTTCTTATTTTATGCATTTAAAATGGCAAAGACCCCAGAATTTGTATTGACTGCCGGTCAAATTAGAGTGTTTGTTGTCACCCAAGCAAGGGGCAAAAGCATGATGCAAGAGCAAAGTACCCAGATGAGTTGTTCTCATCTATAGTCATACTAGACATGTTTTATACTGCAATCTGGAGGTTGACCAGATCCAATTCAATGTGGTCAGAAAAGCCATAAGATCTTGATAACGCTGAAGTTTGTGTGTTGTGTGTTTGTGTTAAGTGTTTATAGCCATGTAGCAGCTGGCTTTTAAAGCAGGAGGCTTGAGACAGAGGTTAGGTGTAGACCAATCAGATGTTTATTTTACCCACAATGAAAACAAAATAACATTAACAGACAGACATTTACACATAAACATACCGTGGACGAGAGGCAGCATATGATCCTTACAGCAGCAGCAGCAGTGTTTGAAGGGAACTGGTAGCCTTATTGTATACTGTATAGCCTGCCCCTGGCACTGAACTTCCACAGTATAGGGAAATCTGTCCCTCACCAAACATCAAAAAGCCACAAGAACTAACAAACATACTAAAATGCATCTAACTACCCAATCTCCATTGATCTGGATGCTCTAACCTTATGATATAAAAGAGTCACAGAAAAGCTGAAATTGGAGATTGAAGCACACTAACACCCCTGCACTAATTATTAACATGGCTGTGTCAGGTAAATAATTTGGTTGTGCAGTGGACATTTTGACTTGTCACAGCTGGAAAAACACAGGTGGACTTAACAGTAATGATGGCTCAGTTCCATTAAGTGTCCCAGTAACAATGACAGTGAACCAGCATGCACAATAGCAGGACCTGCCCTCAGTGGAATTCAGTAATCATTAATACACCTGTTAGTTTCTTGCTATGACGTGTAAAATGTCTGCTGTGCAACCAGTCCATTCATGAGTGTCTCAGGGCGTCCATACTAACTTGAACTATGGTCAGTAGCCAGCTCACACAAACAAGAGGTTCGACACGATGTACAGACCCTGCTACAGCCTGTTCTCCCTGCTGCTGTCTGGCAATAGATACAGAAGTATCTGCTGCCGTACCACCAGACAACAGAGCAACTTCTTTCCTAAGGCTGTGAGACTCCTCAATTCACCCCCTGCTCTCCACCATAAATGAAAGTTTAATTTCATAATTTAACATCATTTTTTTAAGTACTTACTTAAAAAAATGTTACATGTTGTTGTGAAAATGCTTCAGTGCATCTGTAGATTTTGATCTAAATAAAGTTTAATACAAGTATCTGAACATCTCAGTGCTAAAAACAGTGACCTAAAGGGGTTTTTCATTTTAAAATACAAGCATTTCATCCCACAGAAATACGTCAGATTATGAGTACAGAGTGAGCAGATTAGATCAGTGGTTAATATCAGGTGGGCAGCAGCTGCAATGTGGATGTAATGACTATGGAGAAAAACTAGATAAGAGACTGATTATTATGATAATAAACTCCAGTCTTCTTATCTTTAGATTTCATGGGTCATTCTTTGTTGTAGACCTTTATGTTTTACTCCATATTGCGTCAAAAACACCCTCCACTTCCTCTGCGGAACACAGCACAATGAGGACGACTGCCGTCCCCACACAGATTCCTCAGCTGGGCAGAAATTAAAACGTTTGATCTGAATTCTGTAGCCGTTTGTTTAGCGTCTCTAAATGGGGCTATTGTATGCAAATATTGCGCACAGAAGCATATGACCTCTCCAGTGCAGGGCAGTGGCTAGTGTGAGAGAAATCATTAGCAATGCAAAGTCATGGTGCTCTGATACTCTTGTTCACAGTCACAGCTTGAAAAAAAAAGCCTGCTAATGTCGGCGTAAATGTTTTGGATGTGCTTTATTCCAAAATACAGCTGAAGGTAAGTCTGATTCATTTCTGACTCTGCTATCAGATCATGTGGAAAAATGATGGACAGTTTGTTCTCGACGGTTAAATCTGGGCTTATGGGGACTTTCTGCTTTACTGTTACAGTATGTCTTAACTTGACTCTGAAGAGAAAATTCCTTAACAAAAACTTGAACATACAGTTGCGTTTACAGATTAAACAGTGACACTCCAGAAAAAATGTTTTTCTAGAAATATAATTTTTTTAAAAAAGCCTTTTTATGATGATAATCAAACAAAACTATATTTATTTTGTTTATCTATACAGCTGGACACCAGGTAGAGTTCAGGTAGACTGTTCATACTCTTGATGAGACATGAGTCACTTTTCGACCACAAATTATTCTCCTGCCAAGAATTAGTGACTATTACACACACCGTTACTTTGGGTGCAGATGCCCACTTTGCATGATCCACCATGGCGACTGGTGAAAGCATGTCACATGACGCATGGTGCCAGACTTTAGTGTTTCACTCATAAGTGGCCTGCCAACTGCAGAGGGGGGCAGAGAGGCTCTCTTCTTCTCTGGATTCACATCCATGCCAAACCAGCGGGTCAACATTGTCCTCTACGCTGCCTCCTATGCCTCTTACACCTCCTGCTGAGCCGGGTAACAACTCTGACATTTATGCCAGACTGGAAATACATGATGCATGCTGGGTAAACAGGACAAACAATAAGGATGAGCACACGGGAGATGAGACTTTTTGGATGCTTTTTATGATTTAAATGAATTTGGTGGAAGGAAGATTGATGAATTAAAGTATCCAAAGTGCTCAAACATAATTTAACTTTTGAGCAGAGTTGCAGCAATTAGAGGATTAATTGATTAGTCGATCCAAAGAAAATTAATTGCCAGCTATTTTGATAATTGAATAATCTTTTCAGTGATTTTTCAAGCAAAAATGTGAAACATTTGCTGGTTACAGCTTCTTAAATCTAAGGACTTTCTGCTTTTCTTTAACATTTATGACAGTAAATGAAAAGTATTTTGGTTTTGCAGTATTGTTTGAGAAATTGTGATGAGCATTTTGTCATATTTCTTGACATTTTACAGACTAAAAGATTAATTAACTAATAATTAATTAATTAATAATGAAAGTAGTCATTAGTTATAGCCTTGGCTTTGAGTATACTAATTTCTTAGTTGCTGGGGCTAAATTGTACTGATTAAAGTACAGTATTGATTATTATGTAGGTTTGCACTTAGACTATTTTGTAAGTTTGTTTTCCGAATATTTGAACTAATTCATAGCTTCTTTTATAATCTTTCATTCTCTTAAGTCTCTGGCCATCAGTGCAGTGACGGCTTGTTCTACAATGCTTTTAATGTACTTGAGAAACTGCTGCAACTGCTACTATTAATAGTTATTTTCATTATCGATTAATCTGATAATTATTTTCTCAGTAATTCTTTTCATCGCTTTGACTATAAAATGTAAGAAAGTAAAAAAAAGAACGGCAATCACAAATTCCACAAAGTCCACAGTGACAAATTGCTTGTTGTTTTGGACCAACAGTCCAAAACCCAAAGATATTCAGTTGTACTTAAGACCAATTTGCAAATTTCCCCATTGTAGGATTAATGAAGGATTATCTTCTGTTATCTTATCTTAAGACAAAGAAAAGCAGCACGCCGGATTTGATTTAATTTTTTCAAATTTTCAAATTTGTATTAAGTGGAAACGAGAACAAATTATTTTCTTATGATTAAGGTACTTTTATTCAGTTAGTGTGGGAATGTTCTTTTGTTTCTCCTTTTTGTAAACAAGAAATCAAAAATATTGGAGAGAGAGAGTGGCTGCTAGAATCTCACCAGATGTGTTTATTAGGAGACGAGTCTCTTGGATCTAAACTTGCATCCTTTCACGGATTGTTCTCTACCAGTTGAGTAGTAAGGCAAAGCCTGGTTTTGCTGAGAAAGGGCTCAAATTAAGACAAGATGTTTTTCACGCACCGGTCAATTTTGAGATTATTTGGGGCTATTTCACTGCCATAACATTCTTCAGTCTTCTTTCAGACTAGCGGAATGTCCAAAATACACATTACACACATGCCTTAATACAATATATATCTTTAATGGCTGTTTTCTTTAAATAATTTTTTCTCATACTTGAAGCCAGAAATCTCCACTTCAGTAGCACTTTCATACAAACTGTCAAGTTTTATTTATTTGTATATTCTGAAAGTCTTTACAGACAGATTTTTTCATTTTCATAGCCCCATTTATGTCTCATTTTATCTCTAAAAAATGGCTTTTTTATGGCTAAAGACAGTATTTCATGATAGATTGTATTGCCTAACAGTTATTTCCTCTTTTGAATCTTCAATCACAAGGACTAATAATTATCACAGAAAGTTCTGTGAAATTTTGTGAGATTTTTGTAATTTAGACAAAGAGGGACAAAAGTAGCGTTAAGTGTTCCTCACTGATTTACTGTTTGTTTTATCTTGTGTTTGATTATGTGCGGAGGAGTATTAGGGAAGGGCCAAGGAAATTCTTGAAATGTATTTTTTCCTGAGTGTGGCCCAAATATTCGTAATTGAAATGTTCTTTATGTATGGTAATAAATCAAATAACAAAAAAGAAAATAATACTTAACACAATATTTTCTCATTTGTTAACCCTCTGATGTGTTTTTTGCATTTTCTCCATCAGACCCGGAACCAAAGATGAACTGGGCATCATTTTATGCTGTGATCAGCGGTGTGAACAGACACTCCACAGGCATTGGCCGCATCTGGCTCTCTGTCCTGTTCATTTTCCGTATCCTGGTCCTGGTGGTTGCGGCAGAGAGCGTGTGGGGTGACGAAAAGTCTGGCTTCACCTGCAACACGCAGCAGCCAGGTTGCAACAGCGTCTGCTACGACCACTTCTTCCCCATCTCCCACATCCGCCTCTGGGCACTCCAGCTCATCCTGGTTTCCACTCCCGCCCTACTGGTGGCCATGCACGTGGCCCACCGCCGCCACGTCGACAAGAGGCTCTACAAACTGTCAGGACGGACCAACCCCAAAGACCTGGAGCAGATAAAGACCCAGAAGATGAAAATCACAGGGGCTCTCTGGTGGACGTACGTCATCAGTCTGCTGTTTCGTATCATCTTCGAGGTCACCTTTATGTATGTGTTTTATATGATCTACCCTGGATACAAGATGATCCGGCTGGTCAAGTGTGACTCATACCCCTGTCCCAACACGGTGGACTGCTTCGTGTCGAGGCCCACAGAGAAGACTGTCTTCACCGTGTTCATGCTGGCTGTGTCGGGAGTTTGTATTCTGCTTAACATCGCAGAGGTGGTCTTCTTGGTGGGGAAGGCCTGCAGCAAGCATTTGCATAATGCTGGAGACTCGACTATGGGGGCTTGGATCCAACAAAAGCTCTGCTCCTACTAACGAAACACATTCATACCTGCACAAAGGGACTTTTAAATGACCTTAGCTCCAGGTAATAGCCATTATTTTAACATGTGAGGTAAGGTTCATACTGTACACCGCAGTTTGACATAGTGATGATTTATCCAGTGGTTTATAATCTTAATCGGTGCTTATGTTGGGGAAGAAAGTAGTATTCAGACAACACATTTGACATCAGTGTGCAATACACAGTGTTCTCACCAGACTTATGATAATGACCAAAAACTGTATACAGCAGCACTTTTTACTGACATGATATAACAGCTTGATGTTTGGCCAAATAAAGATAAATCAAAGGACCAGTGTGTAGGTTTTAGTGGCATCTAGTGGTGAGCTTGCAGATTGAAACCAACTAAATACTGCTTGCCTCATCTTCCCCTTTCAAGTATATAGGAGTACTTACAGTGAATGAAAGGCCCTCTCTACAGCCAGCATTTGGTTTGTCCCTTGTGGGCTACTGTGGAAACATGCCAGTGCAACATGACAAACTCTGCGGAGGTCTGTAGATAAAATCTGTCAGTCCCAGTTGTACGAGGGTGAAAAAGCATGTATCGCATTCCCAGTTCAATATTTTGTACCCTCAGTTAAAATTTGAATAATAAATGCCAAGCGCGAGGTGGTCACACATCACGGGTGTCCACAGCTGTCTGTGTATGCGTCCCTTTTGGAGCAAGTTCAGGGTGCATAGACTGCACGTCTCCATGTGCACCTTCTATTTTGGTGTATGTGCAGCAGCGTAACATGCAAAAAGGCTGGGTGAAGGTGAATATAGATCAGCAGGTGTGGTGATTATGAAATACTCTCTCTGACACTGCTGAGCCAATAACAGTTAATCATTTTTCTGATAGGTTTGTTGTAATTCATTTTTGGATGCTATGAAAAGCGTGTTTCGCATCATGATTGACAGCTGAGCTCTGCTCAAAACTGAGTCAGCCGGCTGTATGAGGGACAATTCAAAAGTGCAGCTCCGACCCTGATCACTACTGCATAGACTCTGTCTCCAAATGGTGTCACCAGCGCAAGATGGCGGTGCTCGTATCTGGGATATTCTGGCTTAATTTATGTACAGTGGGAAGAAATAGGGATGCGCTTTCATTGGTTATAACTGACAAGTCTGTTGTCTGTAGAGATCTATATGGTTATACTGTAGCAGCCTGGTGTCATTTTCAGGTGATTTAATGAAAGTAAACACAGTGAACTGCTGTGTGTAACAGCACTGGACTCTAGCACAGCTCCTCTCAGCTGTGGATTCATAAATATATCATTAGTGCCGTTTTGACTCATACAGCAAACTGTTGCTGAAAAGGAACGACACACTATATTCACTTAAGACTGTTTTCAACTTTTCAACTGAGTTGTGTTCCAGCCTAATCCGTGTTCATCAGGGACCACACTCAGACCCACAAAACCTACTAATTTTCATTGCTGTTGCCACCCACACCGTAGATACTAGTGCACCCCCACTAATTTCAGAGGCACCTCCAGTTATTTTATTCTGGAACCAGGCCTGACATCTGCAGATATAACAAAACCACAAAAAACAAAACAACAAAAACACAATTCTTACCTTCAGGTGACAATACACTACTTATGAATATTATATTCCATTTCTGCCATATTCTGCCAATAGATCCTCTTAAATTTTACACACTGGATCTTAACATAACGTTTTATGATGCAGTGTTCAAACTGATCACATTATAGGCTTTCCTTTTCATTGACTTGTTTTTGATGAAGATTTTTGGTCTTGAAATGAAAATTTTAAGTAATGAAATGTCACTTATTATTACATGCTATTTAAAATCATCCCACTGTGTCAGAAAAGTGCGCCAGAAACATGATGTTTGGTGATATTTTGGGCATTTTAAGAAATCATATTCTGTTATTTACATCACATATGGTCACAAATGTTGTGCTTTTGCCTAAATCACTATGAACTGAATCTGATGGATCTGAGGATTTACAGTCTTTTTAGAGCTGTTATCAGTGAGTTATCATACTAATACATGGAGAATATGTTGCATTTCATAAATGTTAAATGATACTGTGTTTGTTTAATACTGATTCTTTACTTTGATGACTAAATTGTATCTTTGGATATAAACAAAGCAATAACTCACAGGAAAAACAAACTTGAATTGCAAACTTTATTTTGAAGTTTACTACTGATCGCTAAATGTGTTATTTAAATGTATTTATTTTGAAGCTGGATGTTTATATATTGTCAGTATATAGCAGAATAAAATCAACCAGAGTTTGTGTAATTGTGCAATTTTTACTTGGTTTTCACACCAAGTCCAAAATATGATTTAAAAATGAAATGACTCGTGTCCAACGGGATTGTTCCAACACATAGTAAGTTGTTTGTACAGTATATTTTCATAGGATTTTCCAGACTAAGTAGAAATAGTTCATGTAACGGTCACGCTTTATGTTAAGGTCCTTGTAATAAGTGTAATTTAATAAGTAATAAAGACCCTCATAAGATTTTTATTAACATTATTAATCATTGGTTAATAATCAGATTCTTTGTAATAGTAATATCATTACACAATCGTTTATTGAGTTTATCTAATTGACCTATTATGTCATTGTTAAACCTTTACTCGGCTTTTGTTGCTATTTCATTAACATTAATACACACCTTATTATGTATTTATTATATTTTTTGCAGCTACTGGATCTAAACAGAGAATAATGCATTGTTAGTGTTAATGAATCCTTTATTATGCATGTATTAACATTATACTGTGTTTTAATAAAACTAAGTGTTAATAACATCATACGCATGTTTATTGTTAGATTATGAGAAACATATAAACACCAAAAAGAAACAGTTTATAGATTCTTTAAAATGTTAACAACATGCTTATGAGTCTTATAACTGTGTCTAATAGCATTACAAACACATTTGTTGAGTATAACTATCTACCTTTACTTTTTTGTTGGTTTATCAAGATTAATATAGGCTTTATTTTTCATTTATTAACTATGCTTGTTGCAGCTGCTGTATCTAAAGCAAGAGAAAAGCTGTTTTAAGGTTAATAAATCATTTATTAAGCACTTATTAACATAAGGACTTTAATATAAAGCATAACCCATGTAATACCTTTCCTATCAGCAGAGAGCAGCAGTTATCTGCAAAATGAAATTAAGCTGCAGTCACAGTGGTGCCACTTTCTGTGTTTCTACTCAGCTGTCTCAGCTGTGGTGTGATTGGGAAAAAATGATGAATGAAATTTCATCACACATTTAATGGTGGCATCACCATCTTTAGACGAGAGCTCCTCGGAGCCGTGATGCCACCTGTGAGGAAATGTCTCAGGCTGATTAAGTTCTCCTTTTGAAGGCCAGAGTGCAGAGTTTTGGGTTATCAATAGCCTCGCCATGTAAGGGGTCAGGGTGTGGGTGACAATGGTTGACCCCGGCGTGAACAGCTGGACCCACCGAGCATGAGGGCACCTCTCTTTTTATGGAACGATGGAATCAGTCAACGCACGGCATCTATAGGGTTCAGATTGACAAGAAGCATCACTGTCCCAAAAACAAATTCCTCCAAACTGTTATTCCTGTCTGTGATTAGTGTCTGTGGTGACTGTACGTGAGCAAAGTTCATGTTATTTGTGGGCTCTCTTAATCCCACCCACATGTTTTGTTGACAGGATTTTTTTTATTTTTTTTTTATATATATATAAGCACATCAGAAGGCAGTTGCTTTTGATGTCTTTAAAGCAAACGATGATCAGTTATTGGGCTGTCTGGTAGGGACGCACCCAAATACAAATATATTATTTGGGAAAACACAAGTAATGCGACAGAAACAGATATTTCTTCTACTTGAAGTTGTTTGTTATTTCTATAAAAAATAATAACCAAAATGTAACATAGTAATATTCTGAGAATTTTTAACTTTAATCAAAATACATTTTTACACAGGTACTTAATCTCAATATCATAATATTATTATAATATATTATAATAATAATATATATGTATAATATTCCAATACTGTGAACTGCAGTAAGATTGAACACAATATAAGATTATTGCGTTTAACTTAAGGATATTTTTCAATATGTATCTTTAGTGTAAAGGCTTTCTTTTTCCAGTTCAAAACAGAATCTTTTGATTTATAAAACAATTTTCAGTTTCTTATGGCTCAATGCCCCCTAGGTAAAGGGGGTGGAGAGGTTCTTATAGTTCAATATAAATAATTAATAAAGCCATAATAGACCAACTTGATGCTTTGAAGACACAACATTTACACTGCCAATGAATATTACGTTACGTTTGGTATAAACCACACCCACTTCTGGTCTTCTACACTAATGCAGACACAGTTGAACAGATACAGATACAAATAATGATGCTTCTGTGCACTTCTGCCGTTAGAAAAGTCAGCCTGAACACCGCTCAGCCATTTCTTTGAAGGAGCGGTAACCAATTCTGGATAAAGATGGTTAATTGTTGAGTTTCATTCCCAGGTTGTGACATATTTACGTTTTGGGAATGAGACTCAAGAATAAACTATTTTACCAAATAGTTTGGCCAAAATCTCCCGTCACTGGCTATTTTCTAAAGCCTGACAACAGAACTAAGAGGAGGAGCCAGTTGTGCCAAAAATAAACTACCTAACCAAGCTTTAATCAATAATCATCTTGTCTGATATATATGGCAGAGATCGGGCTTTAATGGAAAAAGTTGTCAGCGATCAACTGCTACAATGTTGTGTGGCAATGATGGAAATACATGTTATTTTCTTCAGTAAAAATCATGATAGAAGACTGTAAAATAAAAGTCCTGCATTCAAAAATGAATGCCATTTTAAAGTACAGTTAAAGTTAAAGCCACGACAAGGAACTTTAATAATGTGTTGAATAAAAAAATAAAACAATCACAATAAAAACTTCTTCCTTCTTCTATTTAACTGGTCAACATACAGTACAACTCACTTGTAACTTTAGTTGGGAAAATGTAAACACAGGCTCATTTCATCTGACTTGACAGAGAATCCGACCCGGTGGCAGGCATTAAGAATAACTGTACAGAAATAGCCGATCTTGGTGGTGGTCTCCATTGCTTATGTAGGTTATATAGAGGCATCGTTATATCATTGAGGTTATTGGGTACAAACTTTAGCTAATTTATATACATTTTCTCACTATAATCTGTAACAATGCAATTTATCTTATAGCTGATTGTATGTTTTGGACCTAAATTTGAATAAATGAAAGCTGTCAAATAAATGTGTTATTTCTCTCTAACATATAGTGAAGTTAAAATATGAAGTTGCAGGAGGGGGAAAAACCTGAGTAAAGTACAAGACAAGTACCAAAAGTAGCCTTCAAATAGCACAAAAGTGGAAGTGGTCTGCATCAGAGCAACATGATGCCATACATGAAGCATTTGGCTAAAATTTTATTTGACACAAAGAACAAAGAACTTTCAGATGACATTACAGAGCAGGATAAAGTTTCTATATATTTCTATGTATGTATTACCGGTCATT
>JAJHUR010119712.1:0-16246 GCA_027495735.1 Lutjanus campechanus
AAATGAAGCTTCTATAGCGCACTGCAGGCTTCAGATTTAACATTCCATCACCACAAAACCAGCAGTATTATAGGAAAATGTCGCTACTTATATGCATCTGTTTATTTATTTAGTATTACTATTAATTAGAGTTTATTTCTTTAATAAAAATATTGTCCCCTGAAAGAAAAAAAATCCTCAACCTTTTTTCACTAAACAGATTAAACTGTGCGCGATATTCATGTTTTTGTATTAAGAAAGCAGGTAACATCAAAACTGAAGTCACATTGTCAAAACTCTTCACACAGTCAGTGAAACAGAAGTCTGCATGGAACAACATGTTAATCTTTTTCCATTGCTTTCACACAAAATTCATTCAATGACCACGTCTCCCCAAAATTCATTCTCCACCACTTGGACCTACTGTTTGCAACACTTTCAGTTGCTAACAGACTGTTTTCAAAACTGTTAAAAACACATTCAAAACAGAAATATGGTGACATCCGTGCATTTCTGCTGTAACTACTGTATATTGAAACAGAGAAAATCAGAAAGAATATTTACAGTAAAAAATTGGCCTAATAATCATTCTAGACACAACTGATTGCTAACTTCAGCTGAAAACCTAGATGTGCAGTTTGTAGTACTTTGTAAAAATGTCGTTACCAAACAGACGAAATGGGACAATACGCAGCACTGTACAGTATGAGTGATGTGTTTTCATGTAATTACATTATTATTGCATGTTGTTTATTTTGTTTGTTTCAGCTTTCTCTTTTTCACAGGTAGATGGATCGTCTGAAAAGATATAGAAAAAAATCAGCTATTATTAAAAGAGATGATAAATGTAACAAATTGATTTGCTAATTTTTTTAAATTTTATTTTAACCTATGACACATGACACATACAAAATTTTAGTTGCATTTTTTGAGTAAAATTTGGTTGTAATGATCATTGTAGGCAACAGGACTGTGCCAAAACATGTTAAAATATTATTCAGTTATCACAACATGACTTCTCTGAAACTGGCCAAAAACAGACATAATATACATATGCTTTATTTTCTAGATCTGCCAGGGGCAGCACTGCTGCCTATATCCTCCTCTCCCCGGGCCACCCGCACTGGACCCATTAAGACAGGTGGCCTTATTCAAGTCCTGGACCACAGCCGGTGAACAGCACCCATGAGAGCTGCCATTGACCAGCTTCTGATTAAACACCGTGGAGCTAAAGGTGTTTTGAAGCAGGTGGATGCAGACTATGCCGCCATGGGACAAAAGGCGTGCACTGACCCCAACAGCCTCCTTCATCCTACCACATGCCAACATATCTCTAGATATGTAAAACATCTGGCAAAATTGAAGAACACCAGCTCCTCTCTCAACACCAGTTCAGAGAAGGTTTTGGAGACACAGCAGCTGTGGCAGAATTTGACTACTTGTGCTTCCCATTTCAAGCCCAGCAACACCCTGAGGCAAAAGCTTGTCCACCCCAAGGACAGAACACCCAGACATAAGCGGGAAAATGTAGTGTATGCTGTCCAGTGTAGTGAGGAGTGCACAGACCTGTACATTGGGGAGACAAAACAACCGCTGCATAAGCGCATGGCTCAACACAGGAGAGCCACCTCCTCAGGTCAGGACTCAGCAGTCCATCTACACTTGAAGGCTAAAGGACACTCTTTTGAAGATAACAATGTCCATATTCTGGCCAGGGAAGACAGATGGTTTGAGAGAGGAGTAAAAGAAGCCATTTTTGTTAACCTGGAAAGGCCATCTCTCAACAGAGGAGGTGGTCTAAGACATAATTTATCTGCCACATACAATGGAGTCTTAAGATCACTCCCCAGATAGTTTGATACCCACCCGAAATCATGTGACTCCAACAAGTCACATGGTGGCAGGGACGTTAACGACTCTCTTTCACACCTCCCCCCAGGTGAAACCCAAGGTCCACACAATGGAAGGATGGCACTTGAGACACATGCCCTTCTAGGTGTTAGCGACCACACAGAGGTTTAATACCTGAACTCCCAAACCAGTCAGTCACAACTGAAGAAGCTTCTTGGATGAGAGGCAAAACGTCTTCAAGAACTCTCTCAAGCCCAGTTGCCTATGACAAACTTTGCTACGAATACCATGGCCTGGATGACTGAGAACCTTCACAGACTGATTTACTAACAGTGCGCACTAAGGGTTGTGTCTTTCAAAGGTGCAAAATAGCGCGTCTGCATCCAGTTAGTACGTCTGCTGCAATGAATATGCAATATGGGGTGTTTACACGCAATTGTGCGTGTGTTGGGAGGAGAAAATGTAAATATATTAATTTAGCACGCAAAGTGATTCATCAAACCTGAAAGCAAGTTTGCTCATAGAAACTGCGTCTATATTTAACACGTGTCAAAGGGAGGTGCAAACGGTTTGTATGTGTAATTGCGCACACATGGCTGCGGTTATTGTCACAAGAAGGAGACATTGAAACAATGACAGGAGACACAGAGAACGCATTTTTCACCCTTGTGTGAACATTTTTGGAATGAACAAGAAAACAATCATTAAAATGTATCACCTATCCAGCATTGCCATTTTGGAGCTGTTGGAGGAACTCAGAGTTGATTTGGAGCCAGCCATGAGAAGGAGTCACGCAATACCTGCAATGACAAAACTCCTTGCAAGTTTACATTTTTCTGCATCTGGGTCATTCCAGCGTACCGTAGCTGTTACAGCTGGGATCTCCCAATCCCGTTTTTTAGATGTGCTGTCTGAAGTCCTAAATGGCATTTCGAGCTGGATGGCCAAGGTTATTAGGTTTCCACGCACTCGGCACTCATTGAATGAGACCAAACAAGGCTTTTTTGCAGTAGCTGGATTTCCCAGAGTTATAGGAGCGATTGACTGCACCCATGTGCAGCTTATGCCCCCTGCAGACACTGAGCATGTGTACAGAAATCGCAAACACACGCATTCTTCGAATGTGCAGTGCATTTGTGATGCCAAAGGCATCAATACCAACACCTCTAATTCCATAGGGTCAAATTTCACTTTGCGCTTTCTTCTCTCCAAACTTGCCATGCTGCAAACCATGAAACACACAAAACCCTCATTTAAATAGGGCGTCTCCAACACGTTTATACCTGTTGCCATTTACGTAATCACTCTTAGTAAATCACCCACAAACCGCGGTTCATCCCCACGCGCAAAATTCTTGATTACACACGCAAATTAGTACACGCAAATTGGGATCTTAGTAGATCCGGCCCAAAGTGTACAACAAAGACAACTGACGAATGCTGTCCCAAAAGGTTAAAGACACCCAGCCTAGCTAAATACACTCTGTGAAGGATATCACATGGAACATTCCAGAGTTTAAACCAGACCAGCAGCAACATTCATGACTGTCGCAGGCAGTCATTAAAGCCATTGGCTTGGTTAGTGCAGCAGCCTTGGAGACAGGTCACTCAGCCAGACAAGCCGGACTGCGATCGCAGAAGATAGCCAGGATAGGAGCTAAGCTAACTCAGCTTAGACCTGAGACAGCAAGCCAGAAAAAGATGCATCATCGTCGACCCACTTTGATTCTGCATCAGCCCACATCCTCCTCCTTAAAGCCCCTCATAACAAACACAGATGCAGTGGGATCTAACAAGTTTGGCTGGAAGTAAAGTTACTGCAGCTAGTAAACTAACATTAGTTAGCCAGACACGGAAAAGACGTCACTGTCCAGACTCATGAAACACGGAGTATCGCTCTTCTCAGAGCCTCCTGCGCACCACATCAACATGTAGAGAAATGGAAAGCTTGTCAGCTCCAGTAACTGTTGCTAACTTATGATTGGACAGTTGTTGTTGGAAGTGGGGCATAAGGAAGGGTTAACTGATACATGTTGCTCCTTTGAATGATTAGAGAGGCTGCTTTCAGTCATTTTAAACATCTTCATGTGTGCAGCAGTGTCACTGCTCCAAATGTCATTACAACCATTTTCACAGTATGAACTTAAGCTGTCTCCTCTCCTCTCCTCTTTGGTCTGAAGTTTTGGGTAGTGACTCTGTTCAAACACTCTCCAGCTCCTTTCACTGATCAGGGCTGAAAGTCGTCCTCCCTCTGTGATAAGTGCTGCTGTTGGCTGCACACACACATATAAACACACACTCACTCACGTATGAGTTCAGCTTCTCTTATTTCATTTATCCAACTATGATCTTATTTACATAAATATACATAATTAGTGTGCGTTAGTCAGTTCATGCATATATAACTACCATACACTTCTCTTCTAATTGCTTTCTTTCTGTCTCAGATTCACTCGCATACAACAGCACACAATGCAATTCCCCAAACTGTGTTTAGCGTAGATGGTGCATTCAGCATGGCGCTTCCAATGAATAACTAATGAGATGGATTTTGGAATCAGCTTCAAAGAGAATCATGTAGAGCGCAGGAGCAAACACACTCCCCAGAGTGTGTTTAATAACTCGCTTTAACACACTTCATGTCTGTCTGTCTCAAACTTAACTTAACTCTGATTTTCTCTCTGTAATGTTGCATCATTCATGCCGCAAGAAACAGAGTTTCTTGTGTTGTTTAAGTGACTCATCGCATTGATCTCTCCTGTTTGGTGACTGAGGATAGTCACTGAACAGTCAGCAAAGAAGACAAAGACTGGTTTACTGGACTTTGCTGGCTGTTTGTTCAGTCACCCTGAACAATCAATGGCCTGACTGTGCAGATGTAAACTGTAAGTTAACAAGCAAAGTACACATCTACCATGTGTGTTTTCTTTTTATCATCTTTACTGTCTTTTGTGCTTCACGTTAACTGGCATAAAGAATGTTTAAATGTTCAATATGGACCTTTCAGGAAATCCTTATTAAGTGAACTGCAGTGAGCATCCTGTTGCTTGCACTCCTGAATGCTGAAATGAACTCCGAGGACTGAAAAGTACATTAAATCATATTTAGAGGAAGTCTAAATAGAAGAGTCACACATTGTAAGATCTGGTTGAAAAGTCATTGATAAAACAGATTTCCCATTATATAAGAACCATTTGATTTTTGTTGAAAGTTATACATGAAAAGACATCTTTTCATGTCACTGAAGACAACAATTTAAGGACGTCCATCTACGTTCAGTTTTAGATGAGATGCACTCAGAGTGATGTACAGAGTGCAGATCCCCTCCAGGCAACAGGTGGTGAAGCACCTACTGCAATATTACTACAACTGCCAGATTGTTCCGCCAGCATTAATATGACCCCCATATACATTGTCTCTAGCTGAAATAAGATTTCAAACTGAAACAATTGACAGAGATCTGTGACACAACTTTAAAGGAACATTTTCATTAAAAAAAAAATCAATTTTAAAACAAAGATGATTATATAATAGCTCATATATTATACCTATGTTTTCAGTCAGTATTGTTAGTTTTAGATTTTGAAGGCTTTTGACAGATTTTTAAATTGTTTGAATTTGGGAATTCTTGTCTGATACAAGGGTGTTTTCTGGCACAGAGCAAGTTTAAACCAAAACACTTCATACATAACATATATTTAATAATTTGAGGCAATGGTTTTAGTATTGTTTGTTAAGTACTTAAAGGCATGATATGTATAAAATGATTTTTTGGTGTGGGATCATGGAAGTCACTTATTCACTTTTAAACAACAACCAAAGCTTTTGAAAATCTATCTGATATGACTCAGGCAGATGATATTAAAGCTATAGTTGGTAATCCTGTTCAGAAACACTTTTTGTTATACTGGGTGAAATGGTCCTTCCATCCTGAGAGTAATCAATACATTATGTATTCAGAAAAAGGAACGAAAAGAATCAGACCTCTGTGTCAGCTGCAGGCCTGTAAAAACTCTGACCAATCCCTGCCATTCGGTCCGAATGGAAAGGAGCCAATCAGATGCCTTCATGTCTCCTGCTGCTCCCGCCCCCCTCTGTCCCTCCCTCCTCCCCGTGCGCACTCATCACGTTTCACCGTTGCCGGAAATATTCAGCACACTCCTCAGCAGAAATACCAAGTAAGCAGGAGAATAAGTTCATAAGAGTACTATAGCAGAGAAAATGCAGCCTAAAATACCACTTCCAGCGTTACTTGTAGCGGCTCGCCCTGCTAAACAGGGAAAGAAAAGAAAGCCAGAGGCAGAAAAAGGCTTGCGACGAAAAAGGCTAGAGGACAAACCAGAGTCAACATCGGTGCAGCCTTTGAGCAGTGGAGACAACTGAGGCATCTGAAGGGCCTGAAAAGTGACGCAGAGGTTGCTGTGTTTCTGTTGGACAGGTAATTATTTGTTTTGCTTCAGGGGGATTTGTTATTTTCATGAAATATGTAACGTTTGCCAACTTAGCTGCTTTTGTAGCTCGTATTAGCCCAATGCTAACATTAGCTTCTCTGTCGGTGTAAGCCGGTGGTCGGTACATACTGCTTATCTAATTTATAGGATCTGTGCTTCTTGCACGGAGCATTGAGCGTTTTTACTCGACGTGGGGCGTGGTTTTGGACGGAGCACTGACGGGAGGGGGAGGAGGTGGTGGAGCTTAGAGGACGTGCCACTTTCAAATCTTGCTGGCTTTCCAACAGCTCTCTCAACATTACCAACTATAGCTTTAATTCATTTATTCATGTTCCCCATGTGTGCCCTTTTCCTGGAAGTTATAGCAACTAACCAGTATTGGCTAGCAGAAAACACAAATAAATTACAGATTTCCGTGTGTTTGAAAATTGTTGGAAACGTTTAGGATAACATTCGTAGACAACTCAACAAAATATATATCATAGGTCTGGCTTTTTTAGACATTTTAATACAGAAACATTACATATTATACCTTTAATCACATTATACAAGAAAGTTGTAATCTTAAATAATGGTAAATGCTCATTATGTGAAGCATCAATGTGCACATGGACACAACAGCAGCTGAGATTCAAATATTGCAGCACTAAGAAGAATGTTCATATGTCCGGGGTGTCATCTCACATGGGATTGGTGTATTTTTTTGGTATTGAGCTGTAGTTCAAATTACAGGGGAGCTAATGGGGGATGCAAGCCAAGGCCATTAACCCTTATGTGGGGTTCAGGTCAAAATGACCCCTTTTAATTTTTATTAAAAGTTTTTTGTTTGTTTGTTTGTTTGTTTGTTTGTTTTTACCAATTAGGCTTACTTTCACTACCACAAGAATAACGTTCTGTTCACACACTGAGACACCGAGACTAAGTACACTGGCTTCTGCTCACTTTACTGTTACTACTGTTGCTCTACAATGAACCAGAACAGTTCAAACAGTGTTTTGAGAAAATATTTCCCCAGCACAACCTCTCAGAATGCAAAAAAAATATTTTTTTTCTCTATGCTGTACTTTCAATTAAGTCCACATGTGGCATCCCAGCTGATGTGAGAAGATCAGAGTTCCAGCATCTCATCTCCTGTTGTTTCAGAACTCGTATTTGTGCTGCCATCACACCTTGAGTCTTTCTCCTCCATGGCGCCTCCTCCTCCTCTCCTACTTGCCCAGGATCTCATGTCTGGAGTGCGATGGAACCTCGGAGGCCTCGGTTCTCGCCATCCTCTCAGCTCCCTGCTCCGTCTCTCCTGCTGACACCTGCCAGCGCAGCATCAGTATCCACACAAATCAACAATCCCCAGGAGGTGAAGGCATGTAGAGATAATTCCCTGTTCCACACTCTGACAACCATTGATCTCTGTTTTACATTTCATCTTCTTGTATCGTGCTGTTTGAGAGCATTTCTTCACTTTTTGATCTGTTGTTTTCTAAATTCCTTTTATTTTGCTGCTGTCTCTCTTTTCTTCCTCCAGTATTTCTCCTTCTCGCTGCCTCAGGAGGCTCCTTGCTGAGACGCTGAACGCTGCAACTGTCAAGACCATAAACTCCCTTAAAGGTAGATGAAGCTGCTCTGGTGATGTGAGGCACATCACGTACACAAACACACACACATATACAGTCTGTGTACTCTTTGGTTAACCCTGTGTACTCTTCCCCTGCCAGCAGTCATGAAATAAATCCATATGCTAAGATAACAAATCCACAACTCCACACGTGGATCATATAGATTAAACAGCTGATCCAGTTATCATAGCCAATAGTTATCATGAAACACATGTCTAATACAACAACATGTGCTTGTGATGAAGATTGTGTTGCATACCACCATATTATCCACAAAAAGTACACATTACAAGCTCTCATTATCGTTGCTTCATTATTTAGTTTTCAGGTCAAAGATAACAGTTACGTCACCAACCACATTTTTGTCTATAACTCAAATAGTCTCTAAGTGAAAACAGCATGTTTTTTACCTGGAAATTATTCACTGGAATCACACATGTATAGTGAGAACTTAGAAAATAGTGATAAGTTCCATATTAAATTCCTTCAAAGTCTTCACCATATACATTACATGAGTCTGGAGAGACATGGATTTAGACTATAACTTGACTGGTTGGTGAAGACAAACAACTGTGAGGCGGTAATTCTATTTTTTGACTGCTCTGTTTTATACGACCATTGACAGCTGACTTCTCATTCTTCTTAACCAGTCACTAGGGACTGCAAGTGATCAACAACTGCTTCAGTTTGAAATCTTGTTTCAGCTCAGGACAACATATGTGGAGGTCATGTTAATGTTGGCGGAACTTAACCAATCTCTGCTGGTTGCATCTGGCAGTTGTTGTGGCATTGCAGTAAGTGCTTCACCATAGGTTGCCTGGCAGGGATCTGCACTGTACTGAGTGACCTCTTCCTTTCTGATGTTTGTTTTTGGTTGTACTGAAATGGTATGGCAGGGCCTGTACACAAACTTGAGTTTTTGCTCTGTTTGACTCTTGTTGCCTTCAGTGTGTGTGCTCCAGTATACTTCGGATGAATTTTCCAAGTCTGTCTTGTTACAAGAATATCCTTACATTGAGAGAAGGTCAGGCCTGCACTTCCTTGTGAGTCAGCTGAAATGCATTTAACTTCTTCCTTCATGTACAACTGGACTTGCATGACTTTCCTGACTGACATAAAGACAAAGCCATCAGCATGGCAAAGACCTCACAGACTAGCATAAACACTAAGCTCAAGAACAAGCATGATGATGAGGAGAGGAGTTTGTCCTGCAAGCACTGCCGCCATCTTGGCTCTTTACACAATGGGCGGTCTTTCTGGAGGGACCCAATCACTGTGGGCACTGTTCTTCTCATTCTAATAGACCCCTATTTTCTCTCTCTCTCTGTGTCCCTGTCTCATTGTTCATATTTCATTATTATGTTCATTTCCTGGAGACCTACCTGAATTTTAACCACTTGTCTGAAAATAAGATTAAACATGTGAAAATAAATTATTTTTAAGAAAAAAAGGGGGGAAAGGGTGGTAAATCAACACTTAGTTCAGTTCATAAAAGGTGAGAGATCTAAATTTGCACTGGCCTTCTTTTCAGCTCATCACCAACGTTTACAGGGTCAGCAATGACTTCAGTGACCATTACCATAGCAGCCACTGGAGTGGTGCAGGGTAACTAAGGTTAAGTGAATGGATGTCCTTTTTCTGCCTTGACTACCTATGGTTTCCTTTTCTGCATTATAGACAAAATCAAACATATGGCCAGTCAATTGCATTGCCACTGCACACACTTATTCTGGTTCATTAGAGCTGTGCTTGGGTTGAAGATTGAGTAGAGTAACAAAGCCAATAAGAGTGTGAGGGAGACGTCAGTCACAGCCCACAAAGTTCAGAAAGGAGATCTGTTCAGTTAAAATGAAAGAATGAATGTGCCATGTCACTAAGATAGACTGTCATTAATAATACCCCTAAATGTTTTAGTTTTTACAACATTAGGGTGACGTATGCAATGTCTGTAATTGACGCTTCCTAATTCCCGCCCCTCTTTGCTTTGTCCTTCAATAACAGTTGAGCAAGCTTTGTACTGCAGTCAACTTTCTCCTTCCTTTATATGCTATGTTCTTGGCTTGTCAGTATTGAAAAGAATATACAATTTTGAAGATGCTTAAACCGTTGCTGGATGACCTGTAAAAGCCACATATGGATGGCCACATTTATCGTTAGCTAATGTTCACAAAATGCTAACTAACGAACAAGCTAATCAATCATTAACTAGCTAATTATCTAGTGTTTTGCTAACATCAGCTAAAGCTAGCTAACTAACAATCTGATATAAATCATCATTAGCTAGCTAGTTAAAAGAGAAATCTGTAATATATTTACTGTAATAAATCATAAAATGCCCATTACATGTCATCAGAGATCAAGGAAAGGTGTTAAGTTGAAATACTCACTACTCTGACAACAACACTGCGACTGCGGTGATTTCTATTCTGAGCCAAAATAACTTTTTGGTTGCCCATTTCAGGTTAATCAGAGTTTAAATTATTGTTGAACGTTAGCTGAATTAATAAGTATCAGTTTATAAGTTCTAAGAAATCATTAAAAAACTTTTAGAAGGAGTAGAAGCTCCTCCTGGCAGCCCAAGCCTCCCCGAATCTGGGGGGAAGGGGGCAGGGGGGAACAACTGACTTCAACCAAGCATCATATATTAAATAAGATTTTAATGTATTGAATATACGGTCTGTGGTTCCAACTCACAGACTGCAATACTCATTCTTGCACGTGCAATTGTTACATATTGCTCCTTTAACTAATATTTTGCTAACATCAGCTAACTTGAGGTGTAAATATATGTTGCTTTTGCCAGAAAAGGAGAAAGTTGACCAAGGTACCAAGCTTGCTCAACTGTTATTGGAGCACAGAGCAAAAAGTCATAGGAAGGGTTAATTATGCCTACTTGTGTGTTTGACCCAGTCTCTTGTCTCTGTGAACAAATAACTTGAATTTAGACTTTCAAATGGCATACATTGCATACATGTGAGTCCAGTTTTGCTTGTGATGTTCCAATACTCCCCATAAACTTCTGTGGAGAGCAGATCTATAGGCAGTTGACCTTTATATTCATGGCGACAAAAATAAACACAGGTAACCTAATGTAACTTATTTAATTTACGAAATGTAACATTATATAAGTTAAATGCATTATGTTGCTGACCTGCGGGTGTATGTTACAACAAGTTTTTATTGACTCTTGCACCCCCTTTACACCCAGTATTAAAACGTGTGTGGTAAATTATCCAGATTGATGTATGGATCGCGTTTAAATCCACTTCAGATCCGAACACATTGCAAGCCAGACTACCTCTAGACGCGGTCAGCCAGATCTGATCACATTCTGATCATGCAGCCTTTATGTCTTGCCTTACCAGACCGCATTGTAATATCAGGTGTAAATGGGGTGTGGTGTTCTCATTTGACATGAACTCCCATCTCTTGGGTGAAGTCCTGTGTTTGACCCATCCATCAAACCCAGCCTCCACCCTTTATGGACTCTTTATATGGACTCTTTATACTACGTCACCTGACATTTTTTTCTGTATGGCGTTTGGACACACCTGCTCTCCAGAGATGTTAATGAAGGACTGATAAATTGGACTTGCATTATTTGTCCACAAATTGAAGAGACAGCAGTAGTTCATCAGAGGCTTTGGGCTTCACTGCTGTCAGATCAATGATCCTTCCTCCCTTATTATACAGCATAAAAGATACAAACATGTTCTGCCTGCTGTATGTTCAATTTAACATATGGAGCTGAGAACATCAATACATCAATACAGCAACAGATCATCCAGACTTCCTGTGTTTAACACCACATACCCGTGTGTGTGTGTGTGTGTGTCCTCTGTGTGAACCCCTGCACTGTATTTCACCCTCGCTGCAGATCTATAACTGTGTTACACAAGCTCACTGATCTCAGATCTGTGTCAGAAGTGGAATCAGTCAGCACACAGTGTGTCTGATGATGTTGTAGCTCTTCCCTGTGGTCATCCAGTACAGAGCATCAAATGCTGAGTGGTCCTGCCCAGGGTTTGAGATGACCACTAGATGGAGCCGTTGGATGCAGAACCCCCAGAGTGCCTGTTTGCTGAACTGTCAGACTGGATGTGGGTAGAGCAAGGAGGCAGGACGTTCAACATTTGGTATTCCGCTGCTGTGTGTGTTTTGTATTTTAGGTGTAAAAAATTGAATCAGACAATCAGTGCTGACAATAGATGCAGTGAGACTTATCTCTGCCTGACACATCAGGGACTGAAACAGGACTTAGGGTTCTGTATTTTAATGATTTCTACCATTATCAGGTGGCTGAACTGCGAAATACTCAGTTATGTTGGATTAAATGCCCACCTACTGGATTAAATGCCCACCTACACCTAAAGAGTTCTCCAGTGATTTGGTATTGCTCTTTAATAAAGTTGGGGGATTCACAAGAGAGCACTTTTAAAAACAATGGTCAAAATGAAAGCAGATATCCTGACTTTTAGTCCCTTGTATGGATCACAAAACTCTAAACGCTGGATCCTACATTTCCCATAATGCAGCTCAATAGCAACTTTCATTTGACCTTCTCTGCCTGGTAAACATCCCCATCTTTCAAACTCCAAACACCATTCAGTCATTTAAGGACACAGGGAAACTAGAGGCCTGATTGATCCCATTCAAGCTCCATTGCTTCTCCTTGGTATCCCGGGTGCCCAGGTCGGAATTTTATGTCTTGAGTTTTAAGCTGGGTATACACTATGTGTCCCAGACAAAAAAAAATGACCAACGTGAAAGAAATGTGGTGATATCTTTGGCCGTGGCTCTGAGTTTGAACAAGCCAGTCTGATCAACTGAATATTTTGATTCGCATGGTATTTTCAGACCGTTCTTATCCCCAAGTCGTCGGGTTGGTATTTTTAGATCTTTGTAGAGTTTATGGAAGTTGCACAATTCAAATACAGTTTTTGAATAATGGGCAGAGTTTTTGAATAATGGGCAGAGGTGGGACCATTGTTTTACATTGTTTTATTTTTCTCTTCACCCTCTACACCACGGACTTCAACTATTGCACAGAGACCTGCCATCTTCAGAAGTTTTCTGATGACTCTGCCATAGTTGGATGTATCAGCAAGGGTGATGAGGACGAGTACAGAGCTACTGTGGACAACTTTGTCACATGGTGCGAGCGGAACCATCTGCAGCTCAATGTGGCAAAGACAAAGGAACTGGTTGTGGATCTGAGGAGGACCAAGGCACCCGGTGACCCCTGTTTCCATCCAGGGGGTCAGTGTGGACATTGTGGAGGATTACAAGTATCTGGGAGTACACATTGACAATAAACTGGACTGGGCAAAGAATACCGATGCTCTCTACAGGAAGGGCCAGAGCCGTCTCTATTTTCTGAGGCGACTGAGGTCCTTCAACATCTGCCGAACTATGCTCAGGATCTTCTATGAGTCTGTGGTGGCCAGTGCTATCCTCTATGCTGTTGCGTGTTGGGGCAGCAGGCTGAGGGTGGCGGACGCCAACAGACTCAACAAACTGATCCGTAAGGCCAGCGACGTTGTTGGAACTGAGTGTGACTCTCTGATGGTGGTGTCAGAGAGGAGGATGCTATCCAAGCTACGGACTATCCTGGATAACGACTCACACCCACTCCACCCTCTGCTGACCAGGCACAGGAGTACCTTCAGTGGGAGACTCATACCACCAAAATGCACCACTGAGCGCCACAGGAAATCATTCCTGCCTGTGGCCATCAAACTTAACAATTCCTCCCTCTGAGTGGCCCTTGGACTATTCACCCAGTAATTTGATATATATTCATACAGCTCTGCAGTTCACATAACTTAAATAATTACTCTGTGCAATAATTTAGCTAGTGCAATAACTGTAAACTGTTAAATATGCAATTTTTGTCAATTTTCATACCACAATGCACATTATGTACATAATCCTTAATTTTGCACTACTTTTTTCAAATTTGTTCTTACCTTACCATCGCTGTACATAGTCTGTTTATTATCTATTTTTACCATCTGTGTATATTTGATAGGTTATATATATATTTTTAAACTTCTCACTATATTTTTATTTTTATTTTATATTTTTATATTTTTTATAGTTCACTTCTATTTGCACTATATCTTTCTTGATCTTGTAAGGAGCACCTGTAACATCAACAATTTCCCCTCGGGGATAAATAAAGTATTTCTGATTCTGATTCTGATTACAAGTTGCAAGTCAGTCATTAGTCTTTACGCTCAAGTCCCAAGTCAAGTCCCAAATCTTTAACTGGGTTTCAAGTGATGTAACTCATGATGATGTAACTCATGATGATGTAACTCAGCTTACCTTTCTTTGTACAACTTGAAATATCGAATGAAGTTAGATGTTATTCCATCTGTTATTTTCAACACCCATGTTTTTCATAGTGCAGTTTTTTGTTGACCAAGTGAAAAAGTACAGGCTCTGAAATGTACGTATAAGTGTAAGTATAAAAGTAAAAATTAGCTCTCTGAAGGACATTTCTATGGACATTTTTGCTTTTATGCTTTCTTGTTACATCTTTTATGTCATTTTTTGTTATACATTTTACATTGTTTTCATCATCTTAACATCTTTTATGCCATTTTCATCTTGTTATGTCCTGTTACCTTTTTTTATGTAATTTTCTTCAAGTAACATTTTTGACATTGTTTTCATTCTGTTAAGTCTTGCTTCATGTTTTTGTCTTGTTATGTATCGTTATGTTGTTTTCGTCCTGTTACATCTATTTCATCATTCCTGTCTCAGTACTTAATATGTTTTGTCACATCTTTTACATTTTCATCTTGCTACATCTGTCATGTGTGATATGCACTGATGGATGCATCAAGGAATCATCTTTTCTATGTGTTATTGTTCCATCCATTTAGGTTGAAATCAGTCTTGATGCTGGAAGGCAGTGCACAATGATGCAAAATAAAAATAATCAATTATTCCCCTCATATGCATTAAAACTAAGGTAATGTGTCTGTTTTGAAAGTTCAGTAACTAAGTATTTGTACTGAGTTACTTCCCACCTCTGCTATCTTTGGACATGCGCAAAATACAATGTGCTGTTATCAAGTGTAACACAGGTTTTCCTGGAGGCATCCATCTTTGTTTTCTGATTTGTACTGGAACATGGTCAACTCAGGTGTGACGGCATTTCCAGGAAAATGGAATGCAGCATGTGTCCACTTAAAACTAAAGGCAGTATACCAGCATACCTCTTGTTTATATTACGATTAGATTACTGTCGGTTGAGTGCTGGGTCCATTTGGTTTGGGCCTACTCAAACCTCTACAACAAAATGGAAAGAAATGGAGAGAAAGACATGTTCACTAGTACGTGATAAAAGTAGCAGGAAAAGAACAGATAGTCATTAATCACTGTGACCGTTCTGGACAGGACTGACTCTACTGGACACTGCAGCTCTGCAATGTATGGATACTGTCTGCACACACACACACACACACACACACACACACACACACACACACACACATATACACACAGAGCAGTTCATCTCTGTGTCCTGAATGACCTCAGAGGGAGGCCTGTTTGTCGAGCTCTTACATAATGCCTGATGCCTCCTGACCAGGCGGACCAATCAATAACAGTCCAGCGCAGAGGGAGAAGTGTCGGCTGAAGCAGAGAGGCCTGATGGGAAGATGAGACAGACCTCGATGAGACCTGCTTGAGGGAGTGACAGCCAACAGGGGGAAAGGATTAGCATGGCTGTCACTAAATATGACAAGGCATGCTAATTAGGCATGACTGGTTAGACAGATTAGCAGAGGCAGTCAACTGGGCAGTCAGTCACTGCTGTCAAGCATTACACAGACTAAATATTTGACCAAAAAGACTGCATTTTTATGTGTCTTTTATCATTAATGGGGAAAACACTGCCTCAAATGTTCCCAAAAAGAATATGCACTGATTGTAAGTTGCTTTGGATAAAAGTGTCAGCTGAATACATGTAAGATAATGTAATGAACAGCTTCACCACAATGTCTACCCAACTCTACCATGTGCCAACTCACTACCCCTGCATGTAGACAGTTGCAGCCATTAAAACCACAGCCTGTCACAGCCCTGGAAGCAGTCAGTCATACCACTGTGTAAACTAACAAGCTGCTAGTTATCTTAACATAAGCTGCAATTATACAGACTTTTGGCTGAGTTACAGACCATGGAGACAGCCCTCCTAAGAAGAATTCCAACATATCCAGACTGCAGGGCAGCAAAAATTGAGTTTTTAAATGAATCATATCAAGGGGTGCTTGGTGGGCTATTCACTGTACAACCATAAGTAAACAGGTTGAATGCAATGTACTCCGACCATGGGACA
>JAJHUR010119713.1:0-13709 GCA_027495735.1 Lutjanus campechanus
CCCTGGTTCCTCGTGCTTTTGCTTTTGTTCCGTGCTCTTGTTGGATTTACTTGGTTTGTGCTTCATGGACTTTTGATTTTTGCATTCCCTGGATTTTTTTGCCTTGACTCCCTTTTGCCTCAGTAAGTTTTTGTGTTGCATTTTTCCCCTGCCTTGTTTTTAAGACTTGCTGTTGCCTCTCTTTGTTTTAGTTGTTTTTGGATCCTTTTGTTTGTTTTTTCATTAAACTCACTATACTGCTCCTCTGTCTCGGTCTGCATTTGGGTCCTAACCTGATACCCCCAGTTAATCGTGACAATTTGTTAGGCACTGAACTATGGCAAGGGCAAAATAATACTTTTTTTTCCATGTCATGACCCACCCTACTCTGCCTCTGATTGGCTAGTACTCATTGCCTTTGTTGGTTAGCCAGTCCCTGAGAAATTTCTTTTTCCAAGATCAAACTGCACATTTTTGAGTGTCCTTTTCTTGTGGCCAGTCCAGGGTACCCCTGTGTAATAATCCTGCTGTTTAATCAGCATCTCTATATGTCACAAAAGAAGTCTTAGATGTTTTACTTCAACTAAAGAAAAGTGGAGCAAAAAACAGAAGTGTTACCAGCTAATTATTAATATCAACTGCTTAGTGGGAAATAGAATATTTATTAATTAAACAATTATTCTGTCGTAATTTCCAAAAAACTTCAAAGAAAGTTTGTAGGGCTATCAATTAATTTCATATTATTTTCCTGGAAATGTATTTAAGAAAATACCAGCTATTTATTATTAGGTAATAGTGGAATGTAGTTACTGGAATTTTCAATATATTTGGTGATAAACATTGGGATCATTAGTGGGGGATAATTATTGTATAATGATGGGATAATTTTCCAATAAATTTGGGGGGAAATGTTGGGATAATTAATGGGATATAAATATTAGATATTGTTTGAGTCATCTCTGATAAACTTGGGATTATTAGTGGAATATAATCATTGAATAATATTGGGGTAATTTTCAATAAATGTCGGGGTAAATATTGGGTTCATCAGTGGGATGTAATTATTGGATAATGTGGGAATTTTCTATTAATTTTGTGGTAAATCTTGGGATGATTAGTGGGATATATGGGGAGCCCTCACGTGAGGAGGAGCCCACAAAGATACTAGAATGAACAGCCATGGATGCAGGGAGGGGTCCATAGAGAATGTCGTGCGGGGACCAGAATTTTGTGTACCACCCCTCCCAGTCCAACTCTTCAGGGCAGGGGTTTTCAAAGTGTGGGATAGTGAGCCTCCCCTAAGAGAACTCAAAAGCATGCCGCCCCCCCTGTTACGCACAGGCTTAAAAAAGGTTTTAAACAATACATGTTTCACATCTTTGTAAACATCTTAAACATGTTTGTATGTTCTTAAACATATTTTTATAACATTTTAATCTTCTTTATCTGTGTATGTGCTTAAATATCTATTTTAACACATTTTAGCGTCTTTATGTTTTCAACACCTTTTTAAAATACATTTTAACATCTTTTTCAATACATTACTTTTAAGGCCTGTTTGTGCATTTCAAATTATAAACAGATCAACGTCAGTCAGAGATTTTTATCATCACTGCGCACCATGTACAGCGCTGCTTTTCATATCGCAGTCTCAACATCATGCATAAATCCTTTCTATGACGGCAATAAACTGATTGCCAATCTTGCCACCTTATTTTGCTCACCTCTGTTTTAGTGAGAACAAATGACATTCAGTCAATATTCGGGTTAAGGTCAATATTCCAGTTTCTGAAACATTCGGAATAACCCGTTTACATACCTGAGCAAACAGAGTTATTCCTGTATACATGGTAATTGTAATCAATTGGGATATCCCGATCAAAACAGCGACGCACAGAGACATATCGACTCCGCAGCCGCCACATAAATGCGTACTGATGCATTTCACGCAACACATCAGATTTTGTTAGACAGTAACAACATGTACTGAATGGCTGCTCCACCTTAAGGCTCAGAGTAGTGTATTATAAGAGGTATTTAGGCAGTAATTTCAGCACTATCAACATTATAATGAACACATGAACAAGCCGCACGTAGCTTAATCTTCTCTACACTGCCAGGATGATTCATACAAGTTAATTGCTTGTGATCTGCCGCTGTCTCGCTGAACAGCCTCATAGAAATGATATTTTACAATTCTTCATATTTTATTCTAACAAAATTCGTTAAGGCAAGTCATTCAGTGCTTTTAAAGTCATGATATTAAGCTGACATGGATCACTTATTTTGCCTGCAGTCAGATGCTGGTGCGCGTCTGCAGCAGGCTGCACGGTGCGTGTCGCGGTGTTAGATACAGTCGGCTTAATAAAGTCAGTGATCACAAGTTAGAAATATATAATCATTTAATAAAAAACAACCTTTTATTCATCACGGTTTAGATCGGATTCTTCAGGAGATTTTAGCGTCTTCTGTGACAGACGCATTTCACTACTGCCAGCTGTTGGAGGTAAATCCGTCCGTATGCTGCATCTGCGCGCCTCCCCTGATGAACTTTGGCGCCCCCCAGGGGAGGCGCGCCTCACACTTTGAAAACCGCTGCTTCAGGGTATAGTCGCTCAACTTGTTGAACTCGTACTCGTAAAATACTCGTCGTTCCAGTCGCGTGACGACAATCACCAGCATATAGATTCAAAAACAAGTCCCAACAATCCATTCTAACTGCCTGTGCCTGGCTGACGCTGCTTTTCTTCTTTTCTCTGAACTATGACTGAAGCAGAGTTGTACTCAGTGTACAAAGGGATCTATGTCCCTACATACTTTCACAGTCCGCAGAGCCTGAAATACTTTGAGGACTTTACTTTTCGGTCAGATGATATCATCATTGCAACGTATCCCAAGTCAGGTAAGCAGTCATTCTTAGTCAGCTGTTTGTTTTCTTCAGACTGTGGTCTGGGGATCAACAAGGGGTCTTTGAGTGGAGTGTAGGGGCTCCCCAGCAAAAGGGAGAAGTAGAATATTTTAACTTTTGTTTCAGTTTTTGGAAGTTGGAACAAATAAAAAATAGGGAAAAAATAGGGTTCATCCATTTGGATACTTTACTTTATAGTGATCCTAGTTTGATTAAAGACTGACTGTGAAAACTTTACTATCTTCAAATCTAAAAGTAAAATTTAAAAAATTATCAGAGGGGATTTTTTAAGACAAAATCCTCTCAAATTGGGGTCTGTGGTCTAATGTCTAATCTAAAATTCTAAAAACTACTGGCCTGATTTTCATTCAAACGTGCTGCGGGCTGATACACAAATTACTTTTCACTTTCTTTTACACTGTGAGATAGTGCATTTGGCTTTGGTGGAATAAATGTCATACACATTAAACTCCAGTAGATGGTATTAAAGTTCAGTTCAGTCAGACAGCTCACATTTAAGAATATTTGTCCTCCAGTCCTTCTGTTTTGTCAACCATTTGTCAGTTTTGGAGGACTACGCAAGTTCACTTTCAGCACTTTTTAATCATTCAAATTTGGCTGGGTGGTTAATAACACGTCTATGTGGAGACAAACTGAGAACATACATTTATTGTTGCTTTATGTGATCTTTAAGGACAAATGTTTTGAACTTTATGCTTCACGAGAACGGGCAACAATATTGACCGTGAAGTTTGACCCTCTAGTTCTTGGAGTCACATGGTTGAAAGTCCTGAGGGTGCTGAAAATACAAACTAGAGTCTAATCACAGATTTCAAAGCATTCCTGCCTTCCTGCTCTCAGGTACGACGTGGACACAAGAGATCGTCCCTCTGATCATGAGTGGTGGAGATCCAGCCTCCGTTGAGACTCTTCCTAACATGGAGCGTTGTCCCTGGCTGGAGGAGCTTCAGTCCCTCAAACTGAACCTTGAGGACAGGCCGTCTCCACGAGTTTTAAGTACACATTTCCAGTACAACATGATGCCTCCATCTTTCTTTGAAGTTAAGCCAAGGGTAAATGTTCCATACTTTTCCCATCATGGATCGTTATCCATAATTGCTAAGTTAATAATGACTGTGACAACATCATTTCAGGTCTTATATGTCATGAGGAACCCCAAAGATGTGTTTACATCTTACTTTCACTATCATGGGATGGCGTCCCACCTGGTTGACCCAGGCCCACAGAGCGAGTTCCTCCACAAGTTCCTTGATGGAAAAGGTTCTGCTCATGCTTGTTTCTAAACTATAATAACCCGAACTGCATTTCATTGATAGATGGAGTCACACACCTGCTGGTAAGAATCTGCATGTTCACTCATGATAACGGAGTGTTTGTGATTTTCTTCCAGCTGCGTATGGCTCGTGGTTTGATCATGTGAAGAGCTGGCTGAATGCTGAAGATAAAGAGCACATAATGTACATCTCCTATGAAGAGATGATAACGGTGAGATTTTCAGCAAGATTCATCAAAACTGCCTTAAGCTAACAGGCTACAGCCATGCTGCCTGCTAAAGCTATAATATGTGACATGTCCTCATTAAAATGTCTAAAAATACTAGACATATGTTATTTTGTACTTATATTATCTCAAATGTGTCCAACAATTTTCAAAAGCAAAAAAAAAAAAAAAAAAAAAGTCCTTCAGCGTGCCAAGGTAAGTGTTTCCTGCTAGCTGTTGCTAACTAGTTGCTACAACGTCTGGGGAAACACAGGATATGTAAGTGAGAGTTGGAAAGGAAGTCGGTGTGTATGACTAAATATAATGTGAATAAAACCTTAAAGGGATAGTTCACCCAAAAATTAAAATTCACTCATTATCTACTCCCCCTTATGCTGATTAAAGGTCAGGTTTATTTTGTTCTTCAGCAAAAAAAAACACTGCTGGAGTTTCACACTGAGTTTCACAGGAAAACAGTGTTGCAGAATCTCTCAAACAATGCAAGTGAATGGTGACCAGTTTTCAAATGTAAAAAACATGTCATAATCTAAGTCTCCTAAAGTCCTGACGTGCCGTTTGCACACCGTCACAATACACACACACGCCCAGCAGACAGTGTGTATGTGCACATGAATGTGGCTCTAAGCTAAGGATCTACAGTGATTCAGGCCAAAAACATGGTGTGAATACCTTTTTTTTTTTAGTCAACTTGGCATGTTGTGGGGATGACTCAGCATCCAGACCCCCAACACAGAGAAAGAGTTGACTGACAGTCTGACAACTGTAACTGCCCATCAGTCGCTGTTATTTAGTCAGTGTTGGTCATCTTACTTTAAAAAAGTAATTAGTTACAGTTACAAATTACTTCTCCCAAAAAGTAATTGAGTTAGTAACTCAGTTACCTCATTGTAAGAGTAATTAGTTACTCAGCAAAGTAACTGTGACGTTATTTTTCATGTTCTATACGTTATTACATTCTATAACATCTTTAACGTCAAAGATGTTTATATCAACTGAAGAATAAAAACACTATATACAGTATTTTAGAACATTCGGTATTTATTTGAACTAAATAGATTGCAGCCTGTTAAGAAAACACAAATGTAAACTTCTGGGCATTAAGTAGTGCAAATCTCTGTAACTGTATATTAGGCCTACTGCAGAACACTATCCTTAAATATTCCGTAAAGTGGATAAAGTCTTTTTTCCTGGACATAGCGTGCATGTTACATAAACATTCTTGCCATTAACTTCAATGAGCGAGAAGTAATGCCGGTACTTCCAGTTTGAGAATGCTACCTTTGAACGTCCCTGGCTCGATGCCATTGTCGCTGTCTTGTTGTGTTTGGCAATCAGAGCGTGCAGTGAGACAGCGTGAGCAGGGCATGATCCGCCCACCCAGCCAATCATCATCGCATTTGCAATGGAGTCATCACCCCCCCTCCCCTCCCCTCCCCTCCCCCCCTTCCCTTCCCCCCCTTCCTCCCTGCTCTCTCCAGGCAGCTGATGTGTGGCCAAAACCTGACACTTTCAACCAAATTGTAGTAACGCGCCACTTCACATTCTCAGTAACGGTAACGGCGTTGCAACAATGGGAAAAGTAATTAATTAGATTACTCATTACTGAAAAAAATAACGCCGTTAGTAACGCCGTTATACTCTAACGCCGTTATTACCAACACTGTATTTAGTAGACATTAAAATAAATATTTAGCCCATTGAAATATATTGTCTAAATAAAATAGATTCCTTCATTTGAATGTTTTAGTGTTTAATTGTTTTTATTCCTACATTCAGGCATATTTAGGCTGTTAATGAATTCACCTCATAAATAATGGCACATTGATCTCCACCTGCATGAAACACATAAGCCACTTTTAATAGTAAAAGGTATCAGTATTGGTGTCAGTGATTCTGGTCTTAAATTAGTTGGTATCGTATCCAAAGCAAATTTTGTGGCATGGCCCACCCCTACTGTGTGTGGCTGTAAGCATGACACAGACAGACAGAGGGAGGAGCATCACGCACTGCAAACTATCACATCAAATTAATGTTGCTGTGAATGAATGATGTCAAACCCCCACCCCCACCATCACCCCATTCACTACCGGGATGTTATTTTCTCTTAAGTTCTGCTTCATCCTCTGCCAAACACTGGCACCCACTTTAACACGAGGGGGAGGTGGGTGAGATATTACAGTCTGTACCTAAGTGGTGGACCAACAGACAAAACTATCTTCAGACTCTTTCCATTAGCACAACTAAAATGTACAAGTGTAATCCCATTGCTTAAGTCTTAAGTCTCATCGAAACATTTTCTAAACAGTTCTGTTGTCACAAGAAAGCACATTCATACTGTGAGAATCATTGCAGGAATATGACGTGATGTGTGTTTCTCTGTGGTGCAGGACCTGAAGGACTCTGTGGCCAGAATCTCTCAGTTCCTGGAGAAATCTCTGGACGCTGAGGTGATAGAGAAGATCACAGACCGGTGTTTGTTCAAGAACATGAAGAAGAACAACATGTCGAACTACTCCACAGTTCCTCGTGAAGTCATGGACCAGACAAAGTCAGGATTTCTCAGGAAAGGTGAGTTTTAATATTCAGTACTATACAGAACGCACCAGGTTTTTGACGGTGTAAAGAGGGAGAGGTCTGCACCTAGAGGAGGTGGGGTGGTCAAGCATCTTGACATGTGACATGACCTTTGTCACATGACTTTTGTCTTGCAAGTCGCTTCAGTGACATCATGATGTATGTAACATAACAGAATAATTGTAACCCCAAACAAGGTCTTGTCCTAAACTTATTCACGCAGTTTTGGCGGCTAAACCTACCCAAACTGTGACAGTGTTAACCACATGTTAATTTTTTATCATTTACATTGATTAGAAATAACTACATGTAAAACTACTGTGCACATGTTTTATAGAATATGTAAATTACATAAAAAGCATCGTCTAAATAGGGACACAGTTACACACACAGGTTCTTTAACTTCATTAGGATTTCTGCTTTTGTATGTTTCAGGAATTGCCGGAGACTGGAAAAACCAACTAACAGATGCAGAAGCAGAGTACTTTGATGCAGTTTACAAAGACAAAATGAAAGATTTCAAATTTAAATTTGTATGGGATTAAAATAAAATTAAAGTCTGTGTAAAGAGAGTTTTCTTCTAAGCAAGTTACATGAAAATAACTGCTGAAAATGTGAAAGAAAAAAAAACCTACTAGAACTATGTAGTAGAAATAGTAGTAAAATGTTGAGTTAAGACTGTAAAACCGTTGTAACCGTTGAGGATTTTGAGACTTAATTTTATACACTCAGTGATTCTTTTCATCAGATTTGGCTGGGTGGTTAACAACACGTTTCTGTGGTGTGACAAACTCAGAACACACATTTATTGCCGCTTTACACAAACTTTACTGAAAATCATTCCACCAAACCATGATGCAAAGAAAAATGTCCAGTTTGGTTCATGATGGAGGCAGAAGTCCAGAGGAGATTATTTGGAATATTGACAAGTTACTTACAATAAGACTTCCAACTTTTTTTGTTTTCTCTTTCTCACAGACAGACCATGAGAGTGTAACCTTAGAAAGTCTTTAATGACTATTAATGGTGTTTGTTTTATTTACTCTACTCTTGAGTGAATCTCTGGAGTTCAGGTGTTCCGTTAAAGCTGTGTTATTGATTTATGTCATGGCTATATAAATACTGATAATTATTGATCATGAAAATCATTGTGTTAAGTCTTACTTATTAAAAATTTAATTGGTTAACTTCCTAAATATTGTGACCGATGCATTCATTTGCTCAAGAGTTAAAATTTGAATTGAACTGGCCAATCAGCAATCAGTGACTTTTATATATAGAACATTTTAAATGGATACAAATCATCCATCCATCTATCTATCCATCCATCCATCCATCCATCCATCCATCCATCCATCCATCCATCTGTCCATCCGTCCATCTGTCCATCTGTCCATCTGTCCATTACAACTGGTAGAGAGCAGTCGCTGTGTATTTTTGGAAGACAATATTGTCGCTGTCGGGCAGAAACCTTGTACATATACATAGTTTGAGTTGCAGGGGAGCTAAGAGGAGCTCAGTTCCCCTAAAAAGGACACGAGCTCCCCTGAAAACCTACTTAGAGATTTTCAGGAGTCCTAAAACATTGTCCATTTTTAAGTTATATTTTATTTTCTGTACACTAAGGTTGCTGGGATAAATAATAATAGTGTAATGTCAATGTTGTGTGTTTATTCTCTTATCACATTATATGTAAAAACAAATGTCTCAGTGAATTATTTTTGATTTGCAATCTCTTGGCATCAGTTTACATTCACATTGATCAGGTGATGATGTTGATACCTGATACCAGGATCTGTAAAAGACTTGAACAGTGCAAGAAGTCACTGTAGTTATTAAAAAAAAAGAAATGCAAGCTTGCTGAACAATGTTTAATACATTCTCAGCTTTTTATCATGTCATATGTGATTCTTGAAGGGTTAAATATGAGAAGCAGAAAAACATTGCCTGTGTCCTCCTGCTGACTTTGTGATTAAAAAAATATATTTTATTTTATTTGCTCTGATTGTTCTTTGATTTTGAAACTGTAGCCTTATGTTGTTGTTATAGCCTCTATGAAAAGTATAAATCTGCGAGAACATTTTCTACAGTAACCATGCGACTGACCGCACTGCCACGCACTTCCATATATGCACGTGCACATGACATGCAAGAAAACAGGGCTCCCCCACAACCCACTGTGTAATTCAAACCTGGTACATACAGTATATGTCCAAAACTTTTAACTTTCAGAAATGGAAAACAAAAATGTTTGTTTTTTTTCATTTGAATGCTGCCTAGTCAAAGTTACTGGCTCTTTATAACACTTTTCAGTGGTTAAATCTTTGTAAAACCCACGGACAGATGTAGAGGGTGACAAACAGTAGACATGTGAACAAAAAAGACCATATATGTTGGTTTTCACCTGAAAAAAAAGTGGTTTGGGGGGTTAATTACTCTTGACAGGAGCAATATGGAGCAATTGCATGTGGAAAAATGAGTGCTTCAGTCCAAATACTGAGTTTGACTATACATTGAATAGGTTGAAATCCTATGTAATATACGATTGATGGCTAAAGTGAGTTTTTTTCCCCCCGCCCCCTCTTTCCTTAGACTCAGGGAAGCTCTGCAGTGAAAACAAAAGTCCACTGCTCTGACATAAAACAGAGGTCTTTGAGTTACATGACTGCCTGTCTCACTGCCTGCCAGACGCAATTAACATTTTGCTATTATAAACTATTAGAAACATCTGCGCCTTGTGAAACAGGCAAAAAACAAGCAAATGAACAAAGTTATTCCAGCCGAGAAAGGAAATTTCAAAGGGGGGCATCACAGCTGCAGCACTGATCACAGCTTTACACGTTTCCTTGATCTCTGATCCCTTCATGCTAGGCATAGAGTAGAATAAAATAAAACAATACATACAGTTATTTATATGCACAAGAAATAATTCTGTTGTGCATTTTTTTTTAAATTTGTGTCAGATTGGATGTAAAAAGCAGCAACAACATGGTGATGTCAACATGGTCGACATCCTCATAAAACATTCAACATCTGGGAAATACTGTCCATCAATTGTGTTTGAGCACAGAGCATCATCAGTGTAAAGGTAGAGTCCTCCTCTCGTCTTGCGTGTTGCACTCATAAAGTGTCTTGATCCAGGATGTCGTGGCGGAGCAGGTCTCTGTAACATAAGTCACAAAGTGCTTTATAACAACTCAAACTATGTATTTTAGCAATAAAGCTGAAAAAATAACAGACTAAAAAAAAATGTAGCAAAGTTTCAAGGAGCTACCAGCTGCAACATCTGCATGCACAGCAGCTGAAACTGAATATTTTTTTACTGTCCGATTTATAATCTTTCTCATGACTTAAAAGGCAGTACATTAATGAACTTTTCACTGCTCAGCAAGCTACTATTTAGTATGCTCTATGTTTAAGCATGCACAGACCACATTAAAAAAAAAGGTGTTGGTGTTCTACATGGTGGAAAATAACACAGGATGTTTTGGCCAACGAGAGATGCGCAGTGCCACCATTAGCATAAAGGTCAAACAGGCGCTGCAACAGGTTGTCGAGGATCCTGTTGTCAAGCAAACTTTCTACAGCTGCTGGTGACGCTGCTGCTGCAGGCGAGAGGTGCCAGCTGGTGGAAACAGACTTCTTGGAAGCAGAGTGCCATTTTTCATTGTCTTTTTGTGTATCAAATTTGAGTGGGTGTTCAAGGCGGTGCGGCTCGGCCATATATCACATACCCGGATCCCTCAACGCTGTAAACAGAAACACAGCTTCTCTGTTGTCATGGAAACAATTGATGATGAGTCTACCATGTTATCACTTGGGGAGGTTGATGCAGTACATAAAATTCTAGCAGCTGCCTCTGCTGTTTTAATGTAAATACTACTACTAATGATAATAATAGTAATAGTAATATATTTGATTTAAAAAGCAGCTTTCAAACAAAAGTTAAAATGAGCTTTACATTAAGAGTGCAAAGAAGCAAATAATATCAGACAATTAAAATATAACCAAAATAAAATACCCAACAATAATATAAGATAAAACAGATTAGTCTTGTGGAACCCTGTTTCATGTCCAGTGGTGGAATGAAAGTACATTTATTCAAGTAATGTCCTTAAGTACAAATTTGATGTTCTCGCTCTTTACTTGAATATTTCCATTTTATGCAGCTTTATATTTCTACTTCACTACATTTCATAGGTAAATATTGTCCTTTGTACTCATGACATTTGACAGATTTAGTCACAAATTACATCAATGATTTTGACTTTGATTTTGACAATGACTATTCCTTTACAAACTGTATGGTGATTGTGAATTTGAATTGTTTCTTTATGTTTACAAACATATGACAATCTTATACGATGCATTGCTGTAGATTAAAACACTGTAAAAAAAAAAAAAGTATGCAGGATTTTAGTGGAATAAACTTTTCCTAATTAATTTAACATAAATATACAAGTTTTAATCATTCAAAATAATTAAACTTATACTTAATTTAATGAGTTAAATGAATGTACTGTACAGAGTTCAATCAACTCATTAAATTTACTTTCTAAAGAAACATGATCAGCATATCAGCAGACTTCCCAGCATGCATTGTGTGAGAATTAAAACTCTCCTGAGATCCTTCTTTTCTATATTTTGAGATTAGATATGGTTGTTTTTGCAGCAATGAAAAACTGCAAACCATGATGCAGGATGGTATTAAATTCAGTCCTTACAACCTTACACTTAAAATGTAATAAATCCACATGGGGCATTTTCACATATTTATGCCAATGCTGGAACAAAGTGGCTCCAACAGGAGCAGCTGCAGCTGTAAGTTCTTTGTGTAAAATGAAGCAAGAATGCAAACAAATCAAGTTGTTGGTTCAACTTAATATCTTGAGCTTATTGAACATATATTCTAAAATACAACTGAATTAAAGTGGAAATCTGTAATATATTTACTGTACTAAATCATAAAATGACCACAATGTGTCATCAGAGTTCAAGGAAACATGTTCAGTTGAAACTTTTTCCCCCTTTGCACTCTAAGAAATTTCCCTGTTAAATTACAGTAAACTACTGGCAGCTAGAGTTGCCAGTAGTTTACTGTAATTCTACAGTTTCCCTACTGTAAACTATAACAACAGTTTATTACTGTAAAAAATATTACAGTACTGTGCTGTATAAAATGTATGTTTTACAGTAACATACTGGCAGCTACAGTTGCCAGCAGGAAACTGTTATTTTAGTGTTCCCACTGTAATCTCAATAAACAGTTTATTACTGTAAAACAAAACTGTTACATTTCAAAATAAAACACCCTGAAAATGGCAAAAAAATGGCTCAAACAAGAGATGACTTTACAACATTGATATTTTATTAAATTTTGTGCAGTATCAAACACATTCTGTGACTGACATACTAACAAACTAAATACATTTTCGTAAAATCCAACCATAAAAACAAAATGCCTTATGCAGAACATTTTCTCTGGAACTGGAACGAACTATACTGAACATAACACAATGCTGAGGCTTGTTACCTTAAATTGACAGCATGAACATCTGGCTGGAGTGTGGACTACTTCTCTAGGAACGTGAGGTCCTCTGTGTAGATGTCTTTTGGGCTGCATAAAGCCCCACTCAAAGTCCATAGGTTGTTTATAAGGGTAGCCACATGGATTCACAGTTTCTGGACCAGCTTCCCTGTCTTCTTGGACACCACCTTCCCCTAGCTGGCCTCAGGATTAGTACCGACGCTGCACCTAAAAGTGTAATAAAACAGAGAAAGTTCATAAGATATTTGGTGTGGTATGTAAAGGTTTTTGTATTTAATACAGGACCCTATCACATGACAAAATAAATTTTTTTTAGCAACATAATACATCCTACAAAGAGTTTTTATTGAAATAACCCAACAACGAAGGGTAAAAATGAGCCATTGGCCCCTTACATAGATTTTTTTTATGAAATCAGTGGTAAATTACATTAGTTAAATGTTAATGCCCAAGCTAGCACTTTCAACTTTACCAATTTGATCGCTTAAAGTTGTAATCCTGTGGCCATGAGAACCAAATAAATCGACACATTGTGTGGTATAACAAAAATATCTGAAATTATGTACACTCAGCAGCTACTAGCAAGTATGCTACCTAACTTCAACTGGAAACATTTGTATTGAGTTTGGCCTTGCAACATGCGGCTAACACAAGTAAACAAGTAAAATCAAGCTGTAATTTCACCACAAAAAGGCAATATAATCTAAATTCAACACAAAATGTGACAACAGGGTGATAATTGCTTTGATAAGATCACGGTTACCTTGTCAAATAAACCACAGAAGCAGGATGGAGCGATGTGCAGTGTTTGCAGACAAGGACGAAAGCAGCAGACGGCCTTCCGTTCACATGCTGTAGGGTCTGAGTCCAGGTGAAAATAGTCTTCTTCAGTTTCTTCTTTTCTTATTACTCTTCTCGCTATTTCAAATAATAATCACTTATCTTCAATATTCTAACTCTATGTTTTAACTTCTTTGCGTTGAATTTGTGCGAAATGAGGTGATGGGACTTGATGCCACATGATTTTGCTCAGATGAGTTATTGGTGGATTCAAACAACAGAGTAACGGAAAAAGAAAAAAATACTGTATAATACCGTAAAACTTTACAGTAACTTGTTGTTAATACTTGGCTCCTTGAAAGCATCAACATTTACAGTATTATACTGTATTTACAAAAA
>JAJHUR010119715.1:0-22738 GCA_027495735.1 Lutjanus campechanus
GATCGTCCAAAATGACAAAAAGTATATAAAACTATCATTTAAAAAAAATAGATAGAGAAAAATATGCACAAATTAAACCTGAATGAGATCAAATATAAACAGAATGCTGCCTGTAAAACTAACAAATAAAACAATCTGTATGTTATGTTTTGATATTGGCAGATACCGATATAGACCAATATTGGGTTGATAGAATTAGTCCACTGATATATCAGTCAGGCTAAAAATACCAAATATGTTTCAGAAGAGAAGGGGAAAAAATCTTTTCAAAAGGCAGAATCTGTAGGATTAGTCCAAGCTGTTAAACACACCATTAAAATGACATCAAGTATCAGTGTTTTGGGTTGATAAAGCATCTCGAGCACAGCAGAATACTGAGAAAACTAAGAAAAAGGGCAGCATCTCTTCAGGTTCAGCCACACCCACACACTTCAGGTTGGTCATAAGCGATGATTGAAAGGGATTATGTTTATATGAGTCTACCCATAATTTTTTTTTTAAGGAAAATGTTGCATATTGTGCCTTTAATGTTTCACATAAGTACCTGTTTTTATTATGGTTATTTTGAAATACACTCAACTTGTCATGTTGACATTACTAATTTAACATTAGGCCTGTGCATTGTTTGTTCATTTTAGCATGACGTTTTTTATCAAATTGTTTTGAAGCCTTGTTTGTTTTTGTTTTGTTTTGTTTTTTTAAAGAGATGGGCTTAAAGAGGAAATATGTAAAACCCTAGTGTTCATAAATGAGTACTGCAGTCTAAATAGCGAGTTGTAGCTACAGACGATATATTAAATAGGCTGAATCCTTATTTAATATATGATCTATGGTTAAAGCGAGTGGTTTGCCCCCCTGCCCCCTCCTCCCTTGACTGAAAGCTCAGGCAGGTTGCCTGCTGGGACACTGAAGCTACATGAGCGCGGGACAAACGCAACATATTTTGACAATGACAAGGGATGATGAGTTCCACACGGTGAGTTGATCAGCTGTTTATAACTATCAGTTGTCTGTCAATGTGAAATTAAGCTTGTTATCCTGAAAAACAAAAGCCCACGGCTCTGAAAATACACACTCTGGAGCTGGAGTGTAGTGACTGCCTGTCTCCATTAACATTTCGCTCAATTTAAGAGTTAGAAACATCTACTGCCTCTAAAAGATTATTAATGATGTCTCACAACTCATAAACATACACTTAATCATTTGGTGAGCATTCAGCATTAATTTGACCTCTAATAAATGTGAAATGGCCAAACAAAACTAATCACTGCAGACTAGAATAGAAATTTCAAAGAAGAAGATGCTGGCTGTAGTGTTGTTGTCAGGGAAGCCAGAATTTCAATGTATAATATGAGGTTTCCAATTTGTGTTTGAGATGAAATCACCTCAATAGGGCAAGGGGAAAGTGATCTTAATGATTCCTAATGTATCACAATAATATAGCTACGATATGCTAACAGCTGGCTCAGACACTTTGGTCTGTATCCCTAAAATCTGAATCTAAACTTGTATTCTTTTTCTGGATCTTCACAAATGTATTTAATCACTTCTGCAGAGTCATCATGGTGAGTTGTCCATGAAACTAAAAAACAAAAGACTGAGGTTATGTTCTAGAAAATGAGTCTCTTGGGAAATAATAAAGTGCCGCTGTGTGTAGAAAAAGTCTGTTGTAACGATGGATTTTGAAGGGGACTGCCATTATGAGCATTACCATTAAAAACAATGAGATTGATCTTTCACCCTGGAAACGAGCGCGCACACTCAAAGGCACTCCAGATGATTGGGGTCACACACTCTGACCTCTCTATAGTGAAACATCAGACGGATGCTTTTATCCCAGAAGCAGAGCAGAAAGCGGAAGTTAAACGTGAGAGGAGAAGGAGGAAGTCAGTAGTTGGAGATTGTAACGTGAAACTGAGCCGTCACGTCAGGCTCTCCGCTACTGTGGAGCGCATCATCCGACTGCATGTGTCGAGTGTTTGCAGAAATCGGTTCATTTCTTGCCCTCCCACGAGGTGTGTAATGATGATGTCATCACAGGAAGGATGGAAACTGAAGACCCATAATGCCATGTGAGAGATAGAAGGCAGTGTGGCATTAGCGAATGAGCTCCCAGATTACACCCACAGCCCCTTGGCCCGTGCTTATGCACATACACACGCAAACACACACACACACACACACACACACACACACACACACACACACATGCTTCATGACGGATTGGGAATAATCCTCATCCTGAGCAATAGCATCTGACGGCCGTGATTCAAGACAATGACATATCGAGTGTGCTGGATTAAGAGGCAGAGATTCCATTCTTTGTGTAAAATCTCCAAACAGACATGTTGTTTATTATGTTTACTCTGTGAAAAATGAGACATTTGGTCTGTTTCAGACCATCTATCATTTAACTTTATTTATCCCTTCGCTCTATTTGTATTTATTTACAGTCCACTGAACATTTGACTCGTATATGGAGATTGTACAGTGGCGGACTTAGGCTGTCAGGGGAGCAGGGGCGAAAAAAAATAATAAAAAAGGGCACCAGCTACATGCAGTGGAGCACCAATGCAGCATAAATTGTGATGTATTTATGATGAAAAAATTGCTAGTTTAGGGTAAATTTGTTTTATTATGTGACTTAAACTACAACAACTACTACACCTCTGTAATAAACACACTCAAGGAACTACTTTACCATTTAAAGGCACGTAGAGGCATTGTGTTTTCTCCACTGCACCGTAAAAATAAAAAGGTGAGAAACTCAAAATTTCAAAGCAACGGATTGCAATACATTTTTGAGTTCTGAGCCCAACTCAAATTCTTGTTTTGAAAAAGTTGTACCAACTACTGACTGACTGACTACTTAGCTGACATAATTTACTTTTCTTCTTTCGATAAACTTAAAGCTTTGAATTTTAGAAACTCAAAACGTATTTTAAAAAAATATATTGGGTAAATTCATTGAAGTAAAGGTAAGTGTTAAAATTTTAATATTTCCAATTAAAACTATTTAATTTTCCAGGAACTAAAAAGGACAAATCAAGTTTGCAGCTCACTGTGATGGATTTTTTAAACTTTTTTTGGGGTCTAGAACTCAAAGATTCAAGTTTATCTCAACTAAAGTTTATAGGTCAGCAACACTTTTTAAATTTTATTTCACTTTAAGTTGGGCTCAAAACTCAAAACAGTGCAGTGTGTTGCCTTAAACTTTTAAGTTGTCTCAACTATTTTTCTTTACAGTGTGGAAGTGCACACTACAGAGCACTTTGTCACATCTTATGTACCATGCGCACTTTTGCATCATTTTTTTAAACATCTTTGTTCTACATGATGACTGTTTCTACATGATATACATACAGTACCAGTCAAAAGTTTGGACACACTTCTCATTCAGTGTTTTCCCTTTATTTATTTATTTATTTATTTATTTATTTATTTATTTTTTATAAGAAATGGTTCAAATTATACCAACAGGGTTCAAAGCTGTTATTAAGCAAAAGGTGGCACTATTCCATATAATTATATATTTCATAGTTTTGTGTCCAGTATTAATCTACAATGTAGAAAAATAAGAAAGACAAAGAAAAACATGGAATATACTGTATATATATCAATCATCTGATCACGTGGTGTTGCTTTACCCGTGGCTTCCAACTCTGCAGCTCTAAAACATATCCTGTTGTGGGTCATTTTCATTGTTATCACAGTCTGGACAAGAGTACAAGAAGAAGCTGTAGTAACTTTACACAAACAGGGACTTTTTATTTCTTTTCTGTAGCAGAAAACACAACACACAACCTTATAGCAACTGTTATACTGTAACCTGAGCTTATCTACACACTTTACGGCTGACTGAAGCAACAGAACAACAACTCACACAAGACTCACTTTCATAACAAACATGCCACACACACACAGGTTACCTACAAGACCACCTTCCTTTAAAGCTACAGTGTGTAATATTTACAGGGATTTACAGGGAAGACTTGGCCAGTAACATACAGGTGCAATTAGGCCAAACCTGGGCAAAATGCGGCCTGGGGCCTGATGTGGCCCCCAAGGCCATCATGGAAACACCAAAAATTAAAAATCTAGCAAGGACAGTCAATAGCTTTTTGCTTACCATCAAACCATTATCAGACCTTTATTTTGAAAGGGGTCAGTGCTGTGTTGATCAGTAATGATAATGAACTGTGTCTTTTATATTAAACTGTAACTTTATTCACTCAGTGCTGCACATCCATGTTGTTTATGTTGTTCTTCTACTGTTGCTGCTAGTATTGTTGCAGCCTGTATGCAGCCTGCACGTTTTGGACATTATCAACAAAATATTAGCCCACAATTCATCACATGACAATTCAGAACGGTGGAAGTGCCCTGTATACAACATTCTATTATTAGAAATTTGGCCATTATTAGGACCTTTTATAAAATATATTTGTGTCTGGCCCACAGCAGCCTGATCAATTTCTCATGTGGTCCCCTCATGAAAAATAATTGCCCACCCCTGAGTTAGGTAACCAGATGTGCTAGAAGTATTTAAAAGTACTAATATCAACCCCATTGTGAAAATACTCCAGTACAAGTAAAAGTTCTTCATTCTAAAGACAAACTGAAGGAAAAGTATAGTATTAAATTTACTTAGAGCATCAAAAGTAAGTCTCAACTGTAAAATGGTCCCTGTCAGTGTTTTACTACAACCCTGATTCCATTCAATTGAATACAGTACAAAGACAAGATATTTCATTTTCAAAATGATCAACTGTATTGTTTATTTGTAAATATACAGTCATTCTGAATTTGATGCCTGCAACATGTTTTCAACAAGTTGGGACAGCAGCAATAACAAAAAGACTGTGAAAGTTGTAGAACGCTCCTTCCACAGGTTAACAGGTTGACTGATAACAGGTAGTGTTATGATTTGGTATGAAAGTGACATCCTCCATCCGACATACAGGTTTTGGAGCAACATATGCTGCCATCCAGACGAGTTCTTTCAGAGACGTCCCTGCTTATCTCAGTGAGACGATGCCAAGACACATTGTGCACGTGTTCCGACAGTGTGGCTTCGTAGTAAAAGAGTTCAGGTACTAGACTGACCTGCCTGCAGTCCAGACCTGTCTCCAATCCAAAATGCATGGTGCATCAAGAAGCGTAAAATACAACAGCAGAGGAAAAAAGGTGATGTATCACAGAGATAAACATACCCCTGTCCCAACTTTTTTGGAACATGTTGCAGGCATCAAATTCAGAATGTGTGTACATACTGTATATTGTCTTACTTTCAATTGAATATATGTCAAACAGCATTTGCAAATCAATGAATTCTGTTTTTATCTTTCTGTTTATTTTTTTTTTTGCCACATTTATGTGTATGTTGTATTTACTGCTGTAAATGTTTGACATTATAAAATATATGAATATAACCTTAATTTTAACGATTTAACATCAAACACAAGTTTAACCTAACAATTTGTCAAAAAACACACACACATTTTGTTAGGGAGCCACTAAAGTGACCGCCTGTGGACCCTGACGACAAAATGAAGAGAATCAGATCAGAAGTCTGTCGTAGATTTTACACTCTCACTCTCCTTGCCTCTCTCTCAAACACACTCTCTGTTGCACACTCCACACATACATACACATGAACACACGCTGCGTTTGTAGTGTGATGTTACACCTACCTTTGATGTGTTGTTAGTCCAGGCATTGTCCTGTAAATCATTCCAGGATTCCATGTTTATTCCTTTCTGCGTGGACCATTGAAGTTGCTCCTCGCCTCTTTTGATCATCAGGGATTTGGGTGGAACAGTTAAAAGGATTTTTTTTTCCCTCATAGAAGATTGATTAGGTGTGTTTGAAATTCATTACCTGAGACACAGAAGACTGTCCCCGCCCCCTCTGACTGAGACACTCTTGGTTCGCTCTGTTGACTGTAGTCTGTATGCCACGCCAAATATTCATCACAAATTGAGACTTAAAAGCAAAATATAAAAAAAAATATCTTTACCTTAACTCAAAAGAACATCTGCTCCATCAAAAGAAAGCTGAACGGAGCAACAACGCCTGAGCGTCTCTCACTTTCACTTCACTCTTTCACTCATTTCTACTGTCGTTAGACTGAAGGGTGAAGAACAAGGATGTGTTACTTCCATCAGGTAGACTCAGGAGTACAGTTTACAAATGACAGTCATTTACATGGATTATTAATTCTAGTCTTTTGAAAGACTTAATTCAAGAGGATTAATTAACCTTGTAGATAAAGACTGTTTGTTACAGTTGTTCTCAGATTGGGCTGTGAGAAGTTTGCAAGGGTCTTAAAAGGATTAAAATAACATTTATCTCAAAATAACAAGTTATATAAACAGAACTATGTGGAGTAGTGTATAGCTGAAAATTATATTGTATAATAGAATGAAGTGATAATATTTGGTGCCGTCATATACCATGCTATATACAAGACATGGACATTGGCATAAGTCATTCATTGGATGTTGGACATATGATCCCAATCAGCATTCCCAGCTACATTCTACAACCCACATATTTTGTATTTATAAATATTATATTAAGAAGATGGAACTGAGAGATTACCAGCGCTTTCATGTATACTCTGTACTAACACATAATACAGAGGAAACACATTTCAGAGTCCAGCTGGAGTGAAGAAATGTACCAGCCACCTCCCTCACGGTGCAATAAACCAGCACAAATATGACAATCATCCAAATAAGCCACCATAAACCACCATGTTCTGAACAAATACTGACAAACATTTGCATTTTGGAACATTTAAATAGCTAAATTAAACCTTCTGCAATGCATTATGGGAAAAGAGGGCTGTCTCTCAGTACTATCTGCAGCACGTGAACGTCACAAGCCACAAATTCTACAGCAGCCCACAATGGTTGCAGGGCACCATTACACAAGTTACATTACACAAACTAAATAAGCTTTCCAGATGATGAAAACTCAGGGTGAATGTACATCAACATCAACTGAAACAGAATTTTTGACCACTAACAGAAGAATCAAGAAAAAGCTCTGGTATCAGTACAGTGTTGGTATCAGCCAAATGATATCCAAATTCAGGTACTGAAATAGGATCAGAACAGGAAAAAAGTGGACCGGTGCATGTCTATTGATTATACACAGGAAACTGAGGGATCATCATCAAATCTAATCAAGGGAGATAACTAACAGTGAAGTCTGTTAGCATTTTCACACATGAAGATACAAGACTAAAGGGTGGTTCAAATCAAGAATGATAACTATGATGATAACTATAAAGATGATGTGACTTATGAATGAGAGGTGGAAGTAAAACAACCGACTAATTAAAATGGAGTTAATGAAAATGCAAGTAAATAAAAAAAAAATAGAGGGGTTAAAATGGATCTGACATGAAAAATAAAGTAATAAAATATCAAGTGGTTTGATTAATTAAAAAAATTGGTTAAAACAGTTCTAATGAAATAATTAGTGATATAATGAAAACATTCTTACGTTTATCATTCATCATTCATATGCCTGCCACGGAGCTCCGCGCTGCTGCACATTTGGTGTGTTCAGTCCGTCTGATTAACATGGGAGCCAAATGGAAGCGGGCAGCGCTTCAGGGGGGTTCCGCAATGTGATAGTGAAGAACATGAGTCAGCGGCGACTGAGGCTCAAACATGTGTGGCTGAATCTCTCCAGTGATTCCTCCGACGCTAACACTAGTCATCTTGATGCACGCTTGTCTGTCACTGATCAAGATCCAGAATTTGTCAATGAAGGAACAAGAGCAGATGTGGGAAAACCATGTTAAACAAAATATTAATCATAGCAGAGACATACATTTTTGAAGAACTTTAATGCTTTGGTATAGAGCTCATTAGATCACTCTCAGTACACACTGTATTTGATTACTAATGGATATTGACCTCTCCAATATGGCGACTGCGCAGGTGAACAGCCAGTGATGTATCTTTTGTTCCCGTGCAGTCAAGATGGTGGTGACGATAACAAAGTTACACTTAAGTGGATCATAACATACTGGGTATGGATTTAATCTGCAGATGTTCCGGTTTAAGATGAAACTTTACTATGGATTTCAGTTACTGAGTCACAAGAAAGGACAAAATCTGGTCTGTAACTGACTACATGAGGCTTGTTTTTAGCCTAGCAGTTGTTGACCACAACAGTCACTATAAAACGCATCAGCCAATAAAACTGTCTTTTCAAGCTTTTAAAAAAAATGTGAATAACCACAACCGTGAGAAGTCCTTGAGCATACAATTATAAATGTGCTGCAGACAGACACGATCACACATTCACGCACAACCAAACGCACAATCTGCTCCAGGGTTACACCTGACAGCATCACACAGCCTATGAAACATAATAAAGGCCTACGATATTAAGCACATATACTTGAACATCAGATAACTTGTGGAGCACACTCAAAAATTATCTTTCTGATCTTTATTTGATAGTAGATCGATTACATTTTTCTTGATTGACCAAATTCTTAACAACTGATTAATTGATCATCGATTAATTGTTATCATTGTGAAAAGTGACATTCTGAAATGAAGTGGACTTTTGAAAAATGCAGAATTTCTAAAGTGAAAGAAAAATGAGATCCTATAAAACTATAATTATGAAAATAATGATACATTTCAGAATAATCAGTTGAGGTTATAGAATTTACTAAATTATTTAAAAACTTTGTTTTATTTGATATATTTATGTGGTTCAAACATTAAAAAAAATATCGAGAAAAAACCCTGAAAAATAATAATCATTTATTGCAATAATTATTAATAAATAATAAATAAGGAACAGACTTTCAATGACAAACATAAATTAACATTTAATGAGTAGGAAGAAGCAACATGCTCGTCTTGTCCTCTGTCATTCTTTCTGTCCGCTTTCCTTGTTTAATTTATATGTTTTCCATGATTTATAAATGGGATTATGTGTTTCATAACTATTATTATTACTATTACTTAGAATATTATTTCATATTGAACACGTGCAAGCGCCAGAAGATTGCCACGAAATCTGATGAATACACTCGATCTCCCACGGGAACAGTCTCTTTTGGATTTAATGACTCCATGACTTTTCCTCTAATGCCATCGTGGAAAAAAAAAAACTTTAAGCGACAAATTTGTCAGCCTGTTTGCTTTGCTGAGTGCTTTTGTGTTTTTGCGTTATGTAATGAACATCACAACGTCTGTGGGGGATTCAGACCGCGGATCTTGTTGAGAGAGATGCTGCGTTTGGGCTTCGTGTTGCATCTCTGTGCAGTTTTTACCTCAGGTGAACTCTGCATGGGCCTGCAGTGACTTCATTGAACGTGTGCGACTGTGTGAGTGTGAAGTGAGTGTGTATACAGACAGGAAAGGTTGTATTAAAGAAATCCTCGCTGCCCTCTGTATGAATAATCCTGTCCTCTCTAAGCAGATTATGGGGTGTTTTGTTCAGGTTTCTTGTTTATTTTCACACAGATGTGCACACACATGTGAACACACACTCACATGCACACACAGAGACACACACACTCGGAGCAAATATGCTCCTCAGAGTGCTTACAGGCTGATGCATAGATAAAGGTACACCTGGGTGCACTGAATGATGTACTTGGGAGATTTTAAGTGCACACACACACACACACACACACGCACAGATAGTGGATGCATAGTAGCTCCAGTACAAACACACTCACACTTTAACACACACAGACAGACATACACACACCTGTCTGCTCCCCAAAGCTTTTACCTGTATCACTTTATCAGTGAGTGTTTATGTGTGAGGGAACATCCTCTTCTGTGGACAGCAAGTGCAGCTGCTCTCTCTCTCTCTCATGCACACGTGCACTCACTCACACACACACACACACACACACACACACACACACACAGTGGCAGAGCACGAATCCACACAATCCAGTGCTCTCCTTTTAAATATTATGAAAGTGCCCTTAGACTTAATTTAGTTGAGTTCGTTTTTTGATTTAAAAACAGCATAAAAACAGAGAGCCGGGTGAAACGGATGTGACAGGTGAGGTCAGGAAGCTGAAAGCTTAAGCGGGGTCGAGTATTGTTTGGGTTTTTTTCTGATACTGGTGCTAAAACACTTCTAACATGATACAAGTGCCAAAACAGAAACTTAAAAAAAAAAAAAGAAACTCAAACTGATGGTCAATGACAATGCAGAGCTGCTTTTTCATGACCATGGCAAATCTGAGCTTGAAACTGAACAAAATATTGACAATTTGCTCACCTGTCATCATCATCAGCAGTCTCCTCATCATAGGTAGAAATGTTACAGTAAGTCATTATGTCACGTCACATCTTGTGTTTTGTAGCTACGCTCCTCATTGCCAGGGCCAAGGACGTCCACACTGCCGGCTGATGAGCCTGGCAGTTGAGCACGGTGCATCTCGCTACTTTCAAGTGTTTCCTATGCGTTATTGCACATCCCATCCGCTGTCTGAATCCTTTCAAGAGACATAAAGCTGCACTTTAGAACATTTAGCTGACATTTCAACCCTGTTTAGGGGAACTACTGGCTAACATCACGTCACCTGCTGTCAGAACCATGTAGAATGAATGCTGTGGTGATGGTAACTACGCACATTTGGTGATGCATCTGTAACATCTGCACCAGAGAGCAACGATTTCAATCTGCAGCTCAGGCATGTGGCGCTAAAATGTTTCGAGCTACACTCTTGAGCGTATATCTCAAAACGTCACGCCAATAAACTTTCACATGAGAGCTCTTTTGGTGTGCGGATCTTCTTTTTTCTCTTTTTATGCTTTGATATTTTGTGATCCAGCAACCAACCCACTAGGCCTCGGGGATGTGCGTGTCTTTTTCTCTTAGTGTTTTTTGCACTAAAATGAGGCGCCATAATCTGTGCTGTGATTCAGTCTGGTAGGTTCCGGTCATCAAACTGTTTCACTACCCAACCCAAAGCCTGCAAACGCCAACAGGGGCAAAAATAAAGGGCACCAAATTGCAAATAATTCAGAGGCGAATATTGACGTGCCTGACAATTCACATCAAGCGTGACGCGATTTTGCAAATATATTAAACTTCTAAAAAAGAGTCACGCTGCAGCAAAAAGAAGGAATCATCATCAGTGATGATGACCTGGTGATCCTTTTACTTAATAAAAAATGCCAGGGTACATCCAATATACAGAAAGAGAGGAGAACTTGGTGAGTTTCACTGCTCGGCTCAGGAGCTGATGATGTCTGGCAGCCACTTCACAACGTGTTTCAGGATGTCCGCTCGACAATTTGAGGCGCCGCTGCAACAGCTGACACCAAGTATAAAAGAAGCAGAGGAGTCATTTCAGAGAGCTGATCGACTCTGTGGTAAGATATGTATTACATGACTTGTAAACAGTTCCAGCTGTGCGTGGTGTCATTTGGTTCATTTATACTCTGTCAGGTGGTGGTGGTGGGGGGGGGGCAGCCTGCTTGGAAGACTGCTGAAGCTGGACAAACTATCATTATACTGACGCTCATTGTCTCGTCCTCTCTACGTTGTCTTTGAAGTAGTTGACAGTAGTCTTTTTTTCCTGCTTCATCATATTAAAAAAAGTTCTATGAAACAATGGTTCTGCCATGTTGAATGTTTTCTTTTAATGTGTTATTGTCAGCAACTTGCATTTTGATTGGTCAGATTTGTTCATGTCGAAAGCCAAACATCAAGAAAAAAAAACATCAACCTCAGTCTAAAGAAATAAGCCACAACATCGCTCAGCAAAACTTCATTGCTGATGTACAGTAAAAGCTCACATTATCTGGATACAGCTTTGAAAAATATTAACATGCGAATTAATCACACAAAAAATGCGTAAAGTCTTCTCCAGCACATCCCAAAGATTCTCAGTGGGGTGAAGGTCTGGACTCCATGTGTGAAAATGATGTCTCATGCTCCCTGAACCACTCTTTCACTATTTGTGAAATCTTGGAATATGTCTGTGTCATCAGAGAAGAAAAAGTCCATTGATGTAAAAACCTGCTCATTCAGTATATTCAGGTAGTGAGCTGACCTCAATTTTTGGGCGAGACTTCGTTTATATCTTAATGGACGCACGTACGGAAGTCTCGCGAGATCGATGCCATGTTTACATCCTACCGGCTATGTGCTACAGTTGATATTTCTGCTAAAAACATGGCGAAATGGCGTCTTTTGCATTTAATTTTTAATGTTGTGGCCCGCGGACACTTGGATTACACCACACAAGCAGGATGGAGACATTTTGTGTTTGTTTTGTGTTCTTTTTTTAACGTTTTATCCGTGGTCACCATTCACTGCCATTGTACTGGATGAGGCTGCTACCCTGTGTCTCCTAAAACTCCAGGATTGTTTTGTGAACTGAAGACCTTCACTTATCATCACATCAGTATAGTGGTGAGTGCATATTGAGTGGCTTATTCTCATAGAGTGGAATATCGCTTTAAGGCTACACAGCTGTTTAGTCCCTTGAGTTCTCTTCACACTGTGTGTGGAAATGCTCTTACTTTCACTATTAAACAAAGCTGTGAGTTCTACTGTTGATTTTTTATGATTTGATTTCACCAAACGTTTAAGTGATCTCTGATCACGATCATTCAAGATTTTTCTCCGACCACATTTCTTCCTCAAATTTCTTCCTTCTAGGTTTTAATAGTGTGTTCGACAGTTTTTAACCCAGTTTTAGTAGTTTCATCAGTCTCCTTAGTTATTTTCTTTGCTTGATGCAGGACAATAATTTCTGAGTAACATCTTTTCCACGACTGCAGGATATGTCTTCTGACATGGTTGTTTAAGAAATGAGAAGCTCCTCACTGTATCAGTTAGAGTTAAATAACTTGTTCCCAGCTGAAGCACATTAATCACTGCAGTAATTATCCAATGGAAGGATCTGAACTATTTGCTTAGTTAAATCCAGGTGGTGACTTTTTTTTGTCTGTCTGCAGCAAAACCACCTCCTATAACAATAGTTAGCACTGTGTGGACTTGCCCTGCTTGTTTTTGTCTTGTTCCACTGATCAAAACTTCACACTAAAAATTATCATGTTTCATGTGTTTCCGCATTTGTTTGCCATTTGAATGGCAGCTCAGCGAACCTTGCTAAGCCAACTACTATGTTATAGCTGATAGACAACAACTGCTGCCAAAACCTTTTGGCTCTAGAATTTCTGTTCTGCACCTGTGAATACAGAGATATAAATAGAGTCATTTGCATTCACCTCACTGTTATTTTGCTTCATAATTTTGTCTTCAATTGGTCATGTACAGTTTTTTTTAACCTCTATTCTTATTTTAGCTGGGTATACCTCTTGTTACTTATGATCTTTATTTGTCATCTTTCTGGTGGAGATTGTAGAACTCTGGAGAGAGAGATTAGAGAGATTACTCCTAAATGCAGCCAGAAGAGAGATTTTATGATGGGCATGGATGGAAACTTCCAAATATATATATATATTTTTAAAAAGCAAAAACTGGACTACCTGGAATTTCAAGCCCCCCAAAACAACAACCTGAAATGACAAAACCCAACAATCTAAAACATGTTGTGGAAAGTGTCTGGGGAAGAAAAAAAGGAAAAGGACGATGAAAGAAAACTCGTCACAGCCTGTCTGCCTGCTGTCCAGTGTGTGTGTGTGTGTGTTTGCGTTTGTGTTCTCCACACACCTTCCTCCTCTCCCTGAGTGTTAATTGAGCTCAGGTGCTGCAAACGCGGCAGGCAGAGAGGAGACAGGACACCAGAGCGAGAGAGGAAGAGGACAGAACAGAAACACACAGGTGGTGTGAACACACATGCAAAGACACATGCAACAATGTCATGAAGGAAACAAGCAAAGTTCTTCTGAGCGAATGTGTGCTAAACTAACGATGGATCAGCAATGTGCATTTGATGTTGGCACTACATATCAAAGAAAAGTCAGACTATTTCACATTAAGTAGCTGTGAGCTGTAAATTCACCTTTCTGAGCAGCAGATAATATCATCTTGGTGCGTTACTGAGCAGCTGCCTGTGTTTGGGAGTATAATCCAGGCTTCACACTGCCTGTACATGTCACAGAGATGATGGGGTGACTTAACATAGGAATGATTTTTATTTCAGAGAGCATCTTGAAAGTAGGGCTGGAACAATTCCTCCAGTAACTCGATTACTAAAAAGCCTCTATAAAGAGACTTAGTTTAAATCTGGACCTCTATACAGCACATTGTGTTTTGCAAATCACACGGATGGTTATTTCTGTTGCAAATGCACTCGCTTCTGCTGTTGATAAGCTGCTGTAAGGTGGACGCGAGGTGCAAACTGCAAAATCATGAAGGAAGAGAAAGAAGAAAATTGCAATGGACAAAAAGAAGAGACACCCCAGAGGAAATGACAGAAAACGTCCAAAGTGTGGGATCACTACAAGTTGAAATGAAAAGAAAACACAGGGCAGTGTGTGTCTGTTGTAAAAGGGAATAAGCTCACAGAGCCAAACACAACAAGGTAACATTAATCATAAATTAGCAATGAAAATGTAGATTTTTCAAAAAAAGGAAACAAGAAATTGTTCATTTAAGACAATCTTGCCAACCTTTTTCCTTGGAGCCCCCCTATTTGTACCTAAGGAAAGCTGAGCCCCCCCCAGGCCGAACACAGACTTGTATAAATTGCAGGGTCTGTAAAGGTGCTGGAAATCCATGAAGCACTTGAATTTTAATGTGGTGCTTTCAAGGTTTGAAAAGTGTTTGGATTTTGGATAAAGTGCTTGAAATTGTGATCAGATTTCTTTCATAATAAATTGCTGCCTGACCGAATTAATTAGTTAACTTTTCAGATAAAAAAGTAAAATAAGTCAGATATTTGCTGAGGCATGTTGCAGTGATTGCACCTTGACACTGTTTTGTCTGGCGGAGCCACGAGGAAACTGAGAAAAGAGAGAAAGAAAAAAAGAGAAAACCAAGTCTGCTTTATATTTGGACAGGTGACACATTTTGAAACATGAAACTTTCTGTCAAAAATCATAATTTAGATTGATAATAGCACAATAACATCTTATTTAATGTGATTAAGAGGTGAAATAATCTTTTTTCATTTTGTACATAAATTCATTTACCAGCTGGTGCTGGAGAATATTGGAAATGCAGCTTGAAAATGCTTGAAAAGTTCTTGAATTTGACTTTGGAATTCTTGAATTTGACTTTGGAATTCTTGAATTTGACTTTGGAAAAGGTGTGGGAAGCCTGAAATCGTGATTTTAGGTTACGTGCAAATCAGATTTTGAGGATCTCAGAGCAGTGAAAGTCTTTGGGGATCCCTTGTGATCTCTGAAGCCCTGGACCCCAGGGTGGGAACCTATGATTTAAGAGACCTGTTTTATTTTCTCTTTTGTATATTACTATTGCTCTTAAATGAAGAGTGTGCAATATTTCTTATCTGATTACTTGAAAGCGAGGAGCAGTCGCTCTGCAGCTCCTTCAGGGGATCAAAATGTCTCTAGACATCTCTCTAACCAGTCCTCCTGACTGACTGCAGCTGCTGATCCTGCACACCTGCATCTCATCCACTAATCAGTCTACTGCAGTTTAAAACCCCGGCTCAGACCCCCAGACTCTGCCAGGTCATTCAGTCATGTCGCACAGACATCAAGGCCTTTTTCCTCAGTTTTTTGATATCTTGTACTTTTGATGTTTTCTGGACTTCAGCTAATTAGTTGGTTTTTTTTTCGGTGCCTCAGATTCACCTCACCTGCTCCACCTGAAAACCGGTCACGTCCGGCCTCGTCCTCCTCTTCTGCCACCTGATTCGGATTGTTCAGCCTTCAGCTCCTCTGCCTCCTCTGCCTCGCCATACCCAGCCTTCCTCAGCCAGAATCAAGACCTCTACTGCCAAGACTTCAGCCTGCCATCTTCAAATAGGCAACTAACTGTCCTGAACTATTCCTGGTCTCCTGGTCATGTTTGCATTTGGTTCCTAAATTGAACTGCCATAACACTAGAGGTACCACTACCAGAGGTAAGTATTTCAGTTAAATCAATTTATGTTTTTGTGGATTTTGAAATTTGTATTTTGCTGGTATTTAACTAAATACTTTTACTTAAGAGCTTGGATGAAATACTTAAAGAATGACTTAAAGAAAAAAGTATATAATCAAAATATGATGTGATATTACTGTTGGGGCAAATGTACTGAATAACACTGAAATGCAACAGCAGAAAGGAGCAAACTGGCATATATATACACTCACCACCTAGAAAGCACCAACACATCTGCATATTAACAGAATAGGTCAACCATTAGAGAGTGCCAGCAACAGACATATCAGACCTAAAGTGCATGATTTAAGTCATGTGACATAAGTCACGTCATGTGAAACGTGTGGTTAATGTTGTGAAACTATCACAGTTTGGTTAGATTTAGGAAAAAATCCTGGTTTAGTATGTTAACATTTCATGAATGATGACATTTAGACGCTAATAGATCGCTGCCTAACAATGAATGTAAAATAAGCTGCTTGTACAGACAACCTATACAGCCATTTGTCTTGGTGATGGAATGAAATCACCCAGCATGCACCCCTGCATGCACAGTCTCACACCTCCAAGTTGGCCGCTTCATATCTATGATGGAGGAATGTGGCAGCGCTCATCCTTTTGGTGTAAGGGGGGTTAAGGTTAGACTAGACTAGACTAAAATGTGATAATATCTGTTTTTATAGAATGTATTTTGGGATTTTCAAATTCCAAATGATTTGTATTTTAATTCAATGCGTTTCCATGCCACTATTTGTATTTTTTTTAAATAATTTTGATGAGTTTTTAAATTTAAAACAAGATACTTTCTGATGTATTTGTGCCCATTTCTCTACACTGCATACTGTCTGACAAAAAACAACAAAGAAATCAACTTGAAGAATCTCAGCTGACTGAGAGGTCACTCTGACTGAGGGCCCCTCATGCATCCACCCGATCATCTCACCTTGGTGCAAAATTGAGTTCCCTAGTGTTTGTAGAGTCAGAGTGTGTATAGCTGTTACAGAAACACACTGTGTACTGTACAGCATGTAAGAAAAGACTGTTCCATGTACTTTCTTCAAATATTGCACACGAGGAAGACACTGGGCTCTCTGTCCCTGCGCGCATGTGTACACAGGAGTTGTAATTTGGTCCCCCTGTCGGATCAATAATGTTGGTCGCTGCTCTGCCTTTCTGCAGCTCTGCTCAGCAGCCAGGCTTTCCCTGTGGGGATTCTCCACAGCACTAATGTCTCTACTCTCTGGGCTATTCCAGTAGTGATGGGTAGACACCTTTCTCTATATTTGGAAGGGATCCGTTTGCAAAGTCACTCCGGGGACAAGGAACGAGAGAGGGTGGAAGAGGGGTGTGTGTGTTGAAGGACAAAAATGGATGAGGAAAAAGAAGAAAGGGGAAAAGGAGAGGTGAAGGACACCAAACGGATTCAAAAACAATGATGACTAGTTTATTTTTAGGTCAAATTTGGTCTGATCAAATGTCCAGTGTGTAAGATTTACGGAGATTTATTGGCAGGATGCAGTCTAAAAGTTAACTGATAAGGGCATTGCAGCAGCATGCAGCAGCAGCAGAATCAACCACTGCTGTAAAACCAATGAACAATGTTTCAAATTAAAGATGCTAACAAAAGAATTAGCCAGCATTAACATGACCTCCACATACACTGTGCTGAGCCGAGACTTCAAACTGAAGCAGTTGTGGATCACTTGCGGGCCTGGTGGAGATAAAAACCAGGCTTAACCTGCAAGACTTTGTTGTGATGACATGGTATGACCAGATCTGTCTTTACTTTGGTATATACAATGTTAACACCAATAGAAATAATGGCTAAAACTGTGAAAATAAGTTGCAATAAACTGGAATTGTCCTTTAACTATGGACCAAATTTGGGATCTTTTTTTCCCCCCTCCCAGATTGTATGGGACAGCCAACAGAGACCTTCCATCTGTAAGGGACACCTGGACAAAAGGAAGCAGGGTTGTAGGTGAAACAAAAACAGGCGGACAAGGGTATTCGTTTGAATAAATGAGCTTATTTACTGTCAGGCCAATCTGTCTGCATGACCCTCATCTCCTCCTCTGTCACACTGTGACACTGGCAGGATGCATAATGGATCTCAGCAAAACACAGCGGGAGGACAAACTGCGGGCAGGACAGCGCTTCAAACACACATCCTGTAGGTGACGAGCAGCTTCCAGAGACTCTGACAGCTCCTGGTTTACATAAATGTTTGGTCTCGTCCTGTGTTCACATGTGAAGCACGGGGACACGCTGCTGCAGGTGGTGGAAAGCCAATCAACGTGAACATAGAGGAGTGATACATACTGAAGGCATCCTTTAGCTTCAGTGACGACACACACCCCCACACACACATTAGCATTACATTAACATGTAATCTGAACAGAAGCACCATTAATGCATAACTACATGCTGTCAGTTGCTAAGAGGAGAGTGTGATGCTATATGGAGAAGTGTGCTCGATGTATTCTGAATTTGCTGTGGGCACATACCTACAACATACAGTTATACAGTATGCTTTCTCACTGTGTAACACACATACACAGTGTTGATGCATCTTAAGAATTAGAATAGATTTATTTCAAACACGTGAAAAGCAAACAAACAAAAATAACCAATAACATAACAGAAAACTTATACATCATATTCTCAAACCACTCTTTTATTTTAGTCATTTTTAGTCATGAGCATCTCCAGATGCTGCTGCAACTGGTCTCCAGAACAAAAAATGAGTCTCATCTGCAAATAAGACATTTCAGCATCCTTGATATATTACATATGTCATTAATTTAAACCATCTCACCATTACAGGACTGATTCATTAAAAACCCATGAAATTGGAATCAGAGTGGAGTTCATGATAAACAAGAGACACTTGAGCTGTCAAATTCTTGCCACAGTCACCAGAATATTAAAATAAACTGGTAATGCAGTCGCTAATGTAGTTAAAAATCAAAACCTTGAAAAGTACATCGGTAAGGCCATCTATTATATTCTTTGTGAAATAACTGTGAAAGTACCAGATTTTCTTTTGACTGGCAAAGAGGTTTTTGTTAGACATGCTACAAATATCACTCACACATTTCTCCTTTAAGCCATATATTGTGGTCTGACCATAATGTAATATATTTACTGTACTAAACCATAAAATGACCACGATATGTAATCAGAAATCAAGCAAAAAATGCTAAATTGAAATACTGGATTCTTTGACAACGCTACAGCCAGTATCAGAAATAATTTATTGATCCCCAGGTGGAAATTGTTGATGTTACAGTTGCTCCCGTTCAAGATAAAAAAAAATATACAGTATAACCCTGCAGGTGATGTGGACATTGTGGACTACAGGAAATGGTGGAACATGTCATTTTATATTGCCTGAGACGAACATGAGACACTTAAAACCAAACTTCAAATAAACTAAATGACATGAGACATTAGAGTCTGATGAAGTCTGTCTCATGCAGACTGGACAAAAGCTTTAAATACACATGTGAGTTCAGGCCAGAGCCACAATAACATTTGAGAAAGATACAAAAGTAAAAGAGGTTATCCTTAGTGATGTGTACTTCTGTGTCGAGGCTTTGAAGCGTGTGTCGAGTAATCTAGGAAGATTTTTGTGAAGCGCGTATCGAGGCTTGTGTTGATGACGTATGTCTCACGAGCCGGCCGTACCACGTGACTGATTCAGAAAACGGTTTGCGGGTTTGGCGTGAGATTCGAAATATAAGGGGCAGCAAAACGCAATGGACCCCCACTCACATTTTGTGGACTTGGGACTTTATCATATTATTAAGTTCATAATTTATGTATTGGCATCACAAACATTAATTTATTTAACTCAAAGCTTCACACACCAAAGCCATGGTGTCATTATAATCACTCTGCCTGTTTTACATTTATTGTCCACTTGATGGCACAGTAGAGCAAATGAAGCACCATGAAGCTTCGGCCCGTGAGTGAACCAATTGGATGGAAACTTCAATGCTTCATGAAGCTTCATCTCGCCATCACTACCTCTAACATTAACACTCATAAACATGTCATATTATTAATTCAGTAATTAATTCTTGAACGTACCATAAAAAGCTTCTTTCATGGAGCAGCTGTCTCTCTGACCGAGGAACGAACAAAACAGTTGTGTAGTCATCAGTGAACATATATAGTGACCAAGTCAAACCAAATAACACACAAGGGGAAAACAAGATGGACGCCAACTACAACTTACACAAGGCAAAAACTATCTTAAACCTGACCCCCCCTCTGACTTGGCAGCGCATGGTTTGGTCTGATGAGCTGACTTTCAGATTTAAGAGGCCCCGCCCCTCAGACACACCTTTTGCTCAACCAGGAAGTGAACCAACGCCCCAACAAGCACAGTAAGTCAAAGACAAAGAAACACACGATTAAGATAACAGAAAAGAGCTTGTTTAACCCCACAGAGAGAGAATGTGTTCACTCCATTTAAACAGAGTGAGGATACAAACAAATTAACAAGATTCATATCAAACAAACTGTGCTGTGAATTGTTTGGGTGTTGTTGACTACAGATGAAATGAACCTGTGCCGGTCAGTGTGAAAGTGTTAGCATCTGTGGCTGTTAGCATGTTTGGCTGTTAGCATGGCTTATCATGTATGCTGTTGGCATGTGTGGCTGTGGTCATCAAACATTTAGCACTCTTTTAAAGACACCACTCTTACAGAGCAGCAAAATCTCTCCATCTCCATCTATAGAAATGTACCAAAAATGGTTAAACTACTGCCATTAAAATGTTTAAGGGGATGTTCATCCACAAATCCATTTTTTCCTCTCAGCTGTTTATCTTTCTAGACAGTTTTGGTGAGTTTCAGAGTTTTGAAAATGTTTGTCTTCACTTTAATACAATGGCACTGAAGGGCACTCGAGTTGTAAATGGTAAATGGTAAATGGACTGTATTTATATAATGCAATTTGATTACTTTCCGTTACTTTTGGTTTGCCTCATTATAAAATATGTTGAAAATTTCACTCATTTTCAATAGAAAAACATGGAAACATTATTTTGAGTGGTTATAAAATTTCACAGGGCATAATGTTTACTGAGGGTTTTGGCCTGCATTCTGTCCTTGAGGCTCCATAAAGGGCACATCACTCATCATTAACTAAAGTAATTTCATCCAAATTAAATTAGAAGGTACATTGTTTAACTTGATTAAAAATGTGTCCAGGTTGATATAATTTATTTATGCTGTAAAGGATTTTGTGACATTTGTTGTCAAAAGTGGTCTACAAGTCTGGTTGCCTTTAAAATCTGAATTGACACGGGCCTGGAGCTTAAAAACATGAATGCTGAGAAATGGACTGTCTACATTTTTGCACAAGAGGAGACATTGCTAAAAATAGAATAGAGAATAGAAGACATGTTTGGATGATACAAATGCCTATAAATAGAGACTTGAGCCGATCTGCAGCCATGACTTTCACAATCATAATCTCTTATTTTTGGGAGGGTTGGAAGAATTTGTGACGATGGGCTTTCACATTAGAGGAGACACATTGTGTAACACCCTGATGCACAAGCTGGAGGCAAAGAAACACATCAAAATACAGCATGACTTGATGATCTGCTGTTGTCAGAAAATTTGCTGAAATGTTGCCCGTTAACGAGCAGTCCTGTCAACATTTATACTCGGCGGAACAGAAACAAGTGGCTGTCAAAATTAGAGACCAAAAGAACCGTAATGTAAAGTGAAAAGCTTGGACTTGACCCTTTTGTCTTGAAAATACTTGATCCCTTCCCCCAAGCCATAAATCAATTCATTTCCTTTCAGTTCCTGAATCAGCTAACGTTAAGAGTCTTCATTTACGCTAAGTTGACACTTAATTCCACAGATCCACTTTGTTTATACCAATCCGACAGCATCCAATCAAGTTGCAGGACAGAACCATGAAGAACTAACGTTATGTTACTGAGCTATATGAAACCAAAGATCATTTTGATTGCACGCAAAAACTATGCAACGATAAAAGTTATTACACTATGTAAAATGAGTCAAAAGTTATAGACAGAGATGCAACGTCAACTTTGTTCAATATTTGAAGTTGAGATGTTGAGGCTCAAAACTCAAAGTTTAGGACTTGGTACTTGTCAGCCCTGACTTGGGACTTGAGTGCAAAGACTAGAGTGTTACTTGTGACTTGCAAAACAATGACTTGGTCCCACCTCTGCTTAAACCATAGAAATGGCAGATCAGAAGAGGTCAGATCAGGTTTGTTTTGGAGAGAAATGCCAAATAGCCTATTTTGTCATTTAGGTCGGAAGACTGCTTGCAAAACTATGGAAACGCTTTATTTTCCTCATAAAACACCACTCCTACCGCGCAATCCACTTATTCACACCCTATTGGTGCGCTCATTGTGTTGAAAATGGTCATAATTTTGCCAAAACACGGCTGAATATGTTACCTCATGTGGAGATGCAGAGCTTCAAGGAGCTTAATAGCCCAGGCAATTGTTCAGTCATATCACATATTGATATTCATATCAACATTATTTGCTGATGATGCTGATTTTGTATCTTCTCAGTGTCTTAAATGTGTTTGTGGTATTTTTATCACACAGATCATGGTTCTCAACCTTTTTGAGTTGTGATAACCCAGAATAATGAGGTTGGTGTTTGTGATCCCCACAACATTGTGTCTTATG
>JAJHUR010119716.1:725-14043 GCA_027495735.1 Lutjanus campechanus
CTGTTGGTGGCTAGCAGAATGCTAGCATATGGGCCAGGTTTGGCCAATTTGCTGTGTTATTTGTCTCATGTGTTTTGCTAGCCTCCCTGGCTAGTAAAACGCTAGTTGTCTCCAGTGTCATGTGGAATCCACAATTTGTCTGATTGGTCTTTTAAGCCAACATTTACTGCTGTTGTTAAATGTTTGCATGACTTAATTTTATGCTAACTTATCTTCACCTTAATTGATTAATAAAAAGAACCTTTGTATGTTATTTTCTGAATTTTTGTTGACAGCAGATCAGTTTGAAACAGTTCGGAGAGTGACGGGGCAGTCAGGGGCAGCCACAGGTAGCTGTTAGATGAAGAACTGCAGGTGACAGGCTGCAGCCAGGTAACTAATTCCTAATTATTTCCTGCCAATCCAGACTCCATTCTGCAGATACGTTTCACTCCATCACTCTCATTTTCTAGTTAAATTATCATTATGGATTTTTCATGTTTTTAGCAGTCTGCTCACACTGATACAGGCTTTTGTAAGATAGTGAACATTTTATACATTTATAGGCTAATTAAGTCTTAAGGAAAAAGTTAAGTTTGGTTTTCACACTCTGACAGCAGACTGTAGTGTTGGGAGTGTTGGCAGGTCCAGACATTCATGATTACAACTTTCACTGTGTGCAATCAAATCCCAGTGACATTCAGTGGGAAGCTTCAGGGCCGGTCTATTCACAGGGGATGAAGTTTCTCCGATCACAGCCAACTCTCTTTCTCTCTCACACACACACACACAAAAAAAAAATAAAGTCACACATTGTAACGGACTCACCGTGTGCGAGCAGAGTCCATGTCCAGGACCAGTTTCGCTAAATGTTTCCTTTGTTTCTGGATGTTTGGGATTTCCACCTGAGAGGACAGAGAGTTTTCACTTCAGTCTGTTGTTTGTTGGTGTGAAAGAGGACGAGAAACAGACGCAGCATTGTCAGAGGGTTTGCACCTGTTGTAGCAAAAACTCAGCTCTGTGCATCTGCTCTCATAAAGATTAGTTTACTGGCTGATTTAGAGAGAAATCAGAAGTCTAATGTGCAGTAAATCCTGCGTTAGACATGTTTAAGTGCAGCCAGGTTTACATGATTTTCAACAGAGACATTAAAGTGACTGAGATGTTAGATGTTCAGGGACTTTAGGCAGAAAACTAAACTCTAAAATGATGCCCTAAAATCAGCTATTTTTCTCTTATTGTCTCATGTTTTGATCAATCAGCATGCATTTACATTTCTTATTGTACATCAGAGTATTAGGGCCATTGTAGGTAACTGCAGGGTGGAGAATTTCTGAGATTAAAGTTGCAAATTTACAAGGAAAAAACTTGGATATTTTCTGAGATTATGAAGTTAGAAATTTGCAAGAAAAAGCTCTGAGATTCTACGAGTTTAAAGTCACATTTTCAGAAGGATATCAGAGTATTTTTCTTGTAAATTTCCCACTTTAATCTTAGAATATTACCCCCCTAACCCCGGAGTCTGTTCCCTTTCTGTTTTTACACAATGGCCTGAATACAAATTCATATTATTGTGTGTTGATTTTTTTTTAACATATATTATACATATTTCTGAGCTGCATTGAAAGTCTGGGGATGATATGAAGTGAAATTAAGAGTGCATAATCAGCGTCTGTCTTTTTAAAAAAATGTGTACTCTCTATGGTAGCTGTGAAAAATTATATATAAATCTGTGACAGAGATTTTAATTAAGACATTAAGAGGATATATGGACAAAAACTTGGTGGCTTAATTTACACAATACATAACCTCAGGGAGCAGATATTTGCATATTAAAGCAGAATCAGCAGGAGACCAGATTTTGGTTTGGTTGTGTTGACCAATCACGTTTGAGCGGCTTTGGTTGCATGCAGGTAAAGAGTCCGTGTGGAGAGTAAAGAACAGAAAGCACTGACTGAAATTCACTCATCTGACGATGATTTAGCTTTTTATTAGCTTTTTCTTTTAATTTATCTGCATTTACAGTTCCAGCTAAAAGTTTAGACACATCTTTTTGTTTTGTTTTTTCATTATTTTTTTAATTAATTTTCTACTTTTACTGGAGACATCAAAACTATTAAATTTGTAATTATTTGGAATTACGTGGTAAGAAAAAAACAAGCTAAAATATGCTTTTGCTTTTTAAGAATCTAAAATATAAAAGACTCTTCCACACTTGCAATCAAAGATTTAATAACATTGTTATTGAAAAGCAAAAGTTTTTTTGCTTTTTGATATTTTAGATTCTTCAAAGCAGCCATGTTTTGCTTTGATGGAAACTTTGCACACTGTTGGTTTAATCTGAACCACGTCTTCTAAAAAAATCCAGACTTTTGACTGTGACTGTGTTTCTGCAGATATCTGTTTATAGAGATTAGCCTCAAACATCTCAAGTTCTTAATCAGAATCTGGACAGAAGAGGAAGTCTTGGCCTGCGTATCCGTTATCTGTTATCAGGATTTTCTCTGGCTACACCGGAAGTCCTGAAACGCTGCCTGTCGCCCCCAGAGGCTAAATCTTTATCAGACAGGAGGAGATTGGTTTCCAGATTGTACTCTACAAAATTATACACAGAACACGGGAATTATTCCGCATCAGCTACACTTCAAAACTCATGAATGAAGCAGGTACTTTTCTTCATTTATTGTGGGGATGTTTTTTTTGTAAATATTGACATTATTCTTATAATAAACATGTACTGAAAATATATGTTGTATTTCTGTGGTATTTTATTTATGCTTTGTGCCTCCTCAGTTTATTCTCTTGTATTATTTGTAGTTGGTACTTTTTGTTTTGTTCTCTTTTGCTCTTCATGTTGTCTTGGATTGCGTTATGTTTTTTTTATCTATTGTAAAAGCTAATAAAAACTTGCAAAACCTAATAAATCAGATCACAGGGACCACAGACAGTAAACTTTAGTGTCTGTTCCTAATTGAGCATAAGTCAAAAATATTTGCAAATTGTTGCATTCTGATTTTATTTATGTTTTATCCAACTTTTTTGGAACTGGGGATGTAATTTGTTGTTGCTGTTAACACGGCTGTGGTCCGTTCGTCACACAGTCCTTCGCGCGGCGTCGTTTCCGTACCTCTGCGAGGTCGTACAGCGGCTCGATGACGTCTCTCTCGATGGTGAGCTCGAACAAGATGAGCTCCTGGGCGAGTCTTTCCTGCGTCTCGCCGCAGAGCTTCAGCATCTTCCTGCAACAGACAACAGGACCGACAAACATCAGAGAGCAGCCGGTTGAGGGTGATCAAACACAGAGAACTGCGTCACGATGTCAGACGGAGGTCTCTGAGGCTGTCGCAGTTCTCCTAAATAATACAAAGTGTTTTATATGTCGCTGATATTCACGCAATATCTCTGTAACAAACACTGATGCCCATACGTGTCCTGTATGAATTAATGCAGCAAGGTGATGTAATAAGAGTGTAATTCACATCAGTGGTGGACATGAACGTAGCTTGACATCAACATATAAAACATTTTTCTCTATTATCTGAGATAAAACACACATTGTGTTTGCAAAAGTGTTTGAGGAGACAAATTTATTCCACGTCTACTGCAACCAAAGTGTTCACCATAATGTCTCCTACATGCATGGACGGGGAGAGTGAGGTGGAGTGAGCCCACTGTTAAATGCAAATAAATCCTACACACTGGTCTTTTAAGAACACTTGTAAATATGAACAACAGGTAAAGAAAAAAGTTTGAGAAAAAAACATGTGCAGCATTTAGAGAAAGTGCTGCAAAATGACACTGCAAGACAGAGAACACAACAGAAATAAGTTTAATTCAGCTTATAAACTTCACATTATGATTTGCAAACCTTATTGCAAATATTTGCTTATCTTGTGCACAGTCGAGGTGACTGGCTGCAAATCAACCTGCTCACTGTACACGATCAAAAAAAATCAAGAATTTGACACAGAATATTAATTTTAAAATGATTTTAGTTATTTAACAATGATTTTATTGTTCCTCCAGAGACCATGATCAGAAAGGGTCCATAGCAACAGTCCGTTATACATAATGGTCTTCTATAAAGAAATAACAGACCGTAAAATGCTGTAATTGACCAATCAGACTTGAGTATTTAACAGAGCCGTGTTATAAAGCTCCAGCGGTTGAAAATAGCAAAGTTGTGCAGTATTATCAAAATGTGGGGATGCAAGAACACACTTTTGCTCCTGGGGCAGCTGTTCTGAGAGCAACTTCCAACAGGGAACCTCCTACTCAACCGGACGCACCGATAGTTTAATGGTTTAACTTTTTTCCCTCAGCTGCTCAGTCAGTCAGTAACACACAAGTGAATTTGTAGAAGTGGCCCTGCTGTTGCAGTCCAGCCAAGAAACAGAAGTAGGTTAGTAGAAGAGCATTAAAGGAGCGTAAATTACAGTAGAGAAGTTTCGTCCTCATCTGACTGTATTTATGGACATGAATGGAAAATTATTTCTGGGTCACCAGCTGATAAAAACATTCCTTTCCATGTCAGCGCTTTTAGAAAGAAACTGCTGCCAGTGTTGCAGATAAAAAGATGATGTAAATTACTGTGTGTGTGTGTGTGTGTGTGTGTGTTCTCACCCTAGTAGAGACTCGTCCCCGAGCACAGCCGCCCCCTCCACCATACATTGTGCGAGTGTTGTGAGAGGAAGCTTCTTCTGCGCAGAGAGAAGAAGAAAAAAAAACACACAAACAAACAAACGATGAATCAGCCGTCACACTCTCTCCGCTCGATGTGTCATTCAACACTGGAAAAAAACAACAAACTGTAATAAACACACAAACTGTAATAAACACACAAATGTTGCTGCAAAGATACGCGCACACACACACACACACACACACGAAGGACCTGAAGGAAGAAATCCATCCCTGTCTTCTCTCAAACTGTTAAACTTCATTAATGTGTTTACTGTTAACTGTGATCGAGGAGATATTTTGTAATTAAGCGCCTGTTTTTATCATCACATTTTTTGGTAATTAATCAAAACATTTGCTTTTTGTTCTCACTTCTTCTCAGCCAGCTTTATCTACTCCAAACGCTTCAGTAATATTATTGTTATTATTATTATTATTATGAATGTGTTTTTGTGTTGGTTCGTTCCCCCGTGACTCTGGGGCCGCTTCTCACCGAGGGTGACCTGACAGACTTCTTGTCCACGTCCACGCCCTGCTGGCCCTGCAGACAGGCGGTCAACTTCTTGTGTGTGCTGTGGGAAACCTGCTTGACCAGCTCGAGACGCTTCTCCACCTGACAGGAGACAAAAGACACGCAAGACCTCAGTGAGAAGAGAGAACAGACACACACACACACACACATATATATATATATATATATATATATATATACTCTGCAACTGTGGCATGACACGTTTAATCAGCAGATAGATTTTTAGTTTTCACTGTTGGAAACATTTCAACATGTCAAAGTGTTGATTTTAAGGTGTAGGTGAAGCATTTTTGACATGTTACAAACATACAGTCACAAAACAATCATAGTTGTTGAACCTCCATGAACCAGTCAAGCTGCAGGTTACATCGTGTCTGTCGAGACTCGGGGGATTTAATAAAAAGGAATCAGTTCGTCCTTCAGCCCGAGTGGACGTTTGTACCAAAAATTTGAAGAAATTCCATCCAGGTGTTCCTGAGATATCACGTTCACAAGACTGGGACAAACGTGAGTGACCTTTGACCTTTGATCACTAGAATCTAATCAGCTCATCCTTGAGTCAAAGTGGACATTTGTACTAAGTTTGAAGAAATTCAGTCGAGGCGTTTAATGAATGAGACGGACGTGCAGACGTGTGACGCCGGTGCAGTTTTTGAAATACATTTTTTTTTTTTTTCTTTTTCTTTTTAACTTTCTAAAACTTGAAGAATTATGTTTATCTATTTATGTTTATAAGACTTAAGAGTTTGAGTTTGGCTCAAAACTAAAAAAAAAATATTGCAGTAAGTTGCCTTGAAATTTTGAGTTGTCTGAATTTTTTTTTTTCAGTCTTGGTATTTTTAAAAATGATAAATAACTATAAATAAAAAAACATGAGTACACAATGAAACTAAAAAATAAATAAATAGATAAAAACTATCTCCGTTATGTTCTCTTTAAAAGAAAGTTTCACAACAGAGCATATAGGACAACATATACTGACCAACACTAATAATAATCCAACAGCGGGCCGATAATATCGGCCAACCTCTACATCGGCCGATATTCGCTGTTTATGGCCGATATATTTATGTACTTTTATTGTTAGATTCTACTTTAATTTCACTGTTGTGAAGCACTTTGTAACTATATCTTGAGAGTTGCTATAAAAATGAAAAGTATATATAAGAAATACAAAATAACATGACTTTCATTGGTATTGTTAATAATTATAAATACCTATAAATAAATATAAAACACTATAAAACTAACAAATAAATAGAATAAATCTCCTTTACGTTCTGTTTATTAATATTGACCAACCGATATATCAGTCTGGCTTTACTGATGATTTTACAGGAAAAGGATTGGAGCACAGAGCAAAAAGGGGCGGGACTTAGATTAAACGATAAAACTGTTTGCCGTACTCCAACTACAGATTCAAACATTCTGTCAGTTTCAGGACGTCCCCGCCGACAGTTACAAAATCCAGCCTGATTAATAAAAACAGGCCGTCAGTCTGAGCTGTTTGTCTCTAAAAATACTCGCATCAAAACAACACAACACCATTTACCTGTCTCACTTAAATGCGCCTCATTTCATTATTAAACCAGCTCAGTGGAACTGATGTCGCTGCCACTGAGGGCGGCATTAATCAGATCAATTACAGCGCTGCCCCCCCGAGTCAATCAGTGGGGACGTTCAGCCTTTTGTCTCACAAAGAGGCTCAGTTTCAGCTGTGTTGTTGCCTGAAGACATCTGAAAAACTCATTTTATGCACACTGAATACTTTGCACCAATAATGATTTTTCCTACGAGAGGCAGCAAACATCATGCAGAATGATGCTGAGGGATATCACACACACACACACACACACTCTCTCACACACACACACACTCTCACACACACTTGATTCATTAGTACCTGTAGCAGGTCTTCGCTCAGTACTTCTGTTTTTTCAGCCCTGGAAGAGAAGAGAGGAGAGAAAAAAAGGAGGCTGTTAGGGTGGAGTTTGAGGGGGAATTGCTAAATTACATAACCCGTTACCGTGGGAACTGGGCAACATACACACATACTACTTTATCAGTGTAATTACATCATTCGCTGAATTTCTGTGCACATAATAAATAATATTGCAGTTGCAGCCTGGAGCAAATCACGCAGCAGGAATGTTTATTTTTTTCAACTGTTTCAAGGGGCCTGAAGCCGTCTCAGGTTGGAAATCTGACAAAAACCAGAGCTCGACTGTCACTCGGGATGCTTTTTGGACGTGGAGATCGTCGCAGACTCAGTCAATCTCTTTATATATATGATATTAAATGCATATGTACATGTCCTGGATGAGGGATCCTCCTCCTGAGAGCTTTTTGTTCAGCTTTATTTTTTTTTCTGCTGCACCCTCGAGGTAGATTTCTCAGAATAATATTGTCTTGACTTGAATTTACAATAACAGAGAAGGAACACAAGTGTCTCACAAAGTTAAATACCTCAGCAGTCAACATCACACACGTCTGCACGGATCCGACATTAGAGATGGTTCATGTTAAATCCATCACATGAAAGATCATCTGAGTGTAGCTACGAGCCAGAACCGCGACATATATCAACTGATAATAGAATAACTGTCAGATAATATAATTACTACCAAGATAAAAACATCACTCTATGAGAAAGCTTGTTTATTCATTTACAGACAAAGTAATAAAGCAATTATGAAACAAGATTGAGGGTTTGCAGTCATGCTAGCAGCTTTGTGAGGCTGCACACAGTGATGCATTGAGCTAAACGCTAATGTTAGCATGCTACCATCCTCACAATGACCATAGACATATAAACGTATATATGTCTATGACAATGACAATGTTAAGCTGATGTTTAGCAAGTATAATGTTCACCATGCTATTTTCTTATTTGAGCAATTGTTAGCATGCTAACAAAACTGGTAAAAGCTACACATATAGTGTCATATTTTTAGCTAGCTGTTAGCAAAAAACGAATTAACTAGCTAGCAAATGATTAGATTAGCTAGCTAGTTATTAACTAGGTCTTTGCTATAACTGGTTATCAGATGTAACTAGTGACTGTAGTTAATAATTTATGTAAATTAGCTAGTTAGTTCGCACATGTTTTGCTAAAACTGTCTGTCAGATGTAACTAGCCGCTGCAGTTGATGATAGGTGTAGATTAGCTAGCTAGTTAGTTAGCTTGTGTTTTGCTAAAATTAACCAAATTTCGTTGCAAATCATTCAACAGTCTGAGTAATGTGAATAAATTGAAGATTTAAATCTTTTTTTAAAAGGCCAGTAATTCATAGTTGAATGAAAAACAGATTATTCACATTTTTTAAGCAGGTTAAGATGATTTTTTTTGCTATTTCTAGACTTTAGCAACAGAAGAGATTAAAACATTTTAACATGAACTTGGTTGCCACTTATTACAGGAGAATCTTTCATAAGCATTTTGTTATATTAAATATTCATTCCTGGAAAATTAATCAAACATGGAGGATAAAGAATTATTAATGTTAACAATGTTTAATTATACAAAAAGACCAAAATGACTGGTTAATCCGTCTCTTAACTATCTTTGACTTCCATCCTGTCTGTCACACTCAACCCCACATCCACTGGTCCCTACTGAAGACATAAATCTTTTAAAACAAGTCAGAAATATTTTGTTCTATCTTTTAAGAAGGCTTAGTAATTTACTAAAACCATAGATTTCAGAAAATGTGACTCAAACTGGAGGATGTAGTTCATTTGTTGGGGACTATTTTCAGCAGCGGATGAATGTATGTTTGTTTTAGTGAGTGTTTGTAGCAGCAGGATGATGTGTGTGTGGGGCTGAGTCAAAATAAACTGTGTATGTGTTCATCGTAATGAATAAACATGTCATCCAATCCATTAATAGCTTCTGAACAACAATGGAGTGTTTTTTGGCACAGAGGAAGAAGATGTACAGTATATTGTTAATTATGGTTTCCTCAGGGGATTTATTGGCAAAAAGAAAGATATAAAACACAAAAGACAGTTCTGTAATAATATTCTCTGAGTTATTAGATTATCAGTTCCTTCTGGACATTTTTTTTTGAAAAGTCACAACATGTAGTCGTCTCCAGACATCGAGGCAACACGCACAGAGAGCGAGGTGTGAAAAAAAGAAACGCTGATCGACTCCGTCGCTGCCTTCAGCGGCGATGGAGATCAGATCGACAGCTTGACCTAAATCAACGTGGACGTTAGAACACGCGAGGCTACGAGGAGCTAAAGGTTAATAACAAAGTACAAGATGTACTCTGGAGGAAAAAAAACGTAGCCTGGAGTGTCGTGGCCTTTAGAGAACATTACAGCAATACTTCGATCTGACGTGGAACATCAGAACATCGAGATACAAAAGTCAAAGAGAAAGAATCCGTCTCATGAAGACCTGCACTTCAACGTCTCTGCACCATTTTTAGAAATTATTTCTCCTTTTCTATTTCTTTTTTTTTACAAATTTTATTTAGAATTTTTAACAATTACAGAAAAAATAATCAATTAATTGTTTTGTGTCATTTTTTAAATTTAAAAAAGGTCAAAATTCTCACTTGAGGACAGAATCTTGAGCTTTGATCAGCATTTTCTTTTCACCATTTTCTGACATTTCATGAACCAAACAACTAATCAGTTAATTGAGAAAATGATCAATCAATCAACCAAACAAATCAGCACTAAAACACCATATTAGGCTGAACAACTTCACCATATTTTATACTCAGGTGATCCAAAAGTAACAGAAAGTAATCAAGTTACATTACTTCGATATTGTGATACTTGGATTACATCACTGACTACATTTTTAACATAAAATTAGTAACTGTTATAAGGGATGCAATAGTCCTTATTTTCATTATTGATTAATCTGATGATTATTTAATGATAAATGCTCATTATAATTTCCATGCCATGTATTCATATTGCATATTTAATTTACTAACAGTCCAAAACCTAAAGATAATCAGCTTACTATCACAGAAAAACATCAAATATTCACATTTAAGAAGCTCAAAAACGATTAATCTATAAAATAGTTGCAGATTAATTTACTCGATTAACTTCCTCACAGTTAAGAACCGTTACAGTTATTAGTTAAATCTCCCAAAAGCACAGAAAGTTAAACAATCAGCAGTAGAGACATTCAGACGAGATGCTGTAAACACAAAAACCAGAAACATGAAGCCACAGCAGAGACTCCAAACACATTGATTATAGATCAAACATCACTTTCCATAAAAGCATCTCAACATTAAAACCCTCTTTATTGTTGTAACATTGTCCTCAGACATAAAACACGTGAGTTAACTCGTGAACTTCAGAGTCTGTTCAGTCACAGAAATCAATCAGAGCGTGGCAACGAGACACGTGATGTTATTTTTCCACCTTCTGATTTAGGAGATAAACAGTCAGGAAGCTGAAAGCGGAAAACCTGCCCGGTGATTTACAACCTGTTCACGCCCCGCCGACAGCAACAGGCAGAACATGTTTGGACGTCATGTCAGTGACATTTTAACGCCGCACGTTTTGATCGTCTGTGCCAAAAAAAAAAACCCACAATAATGTTTTTATGTTGATTTTTATTGGTCGTGATGTGACTCTGTCCTGTCAGAAGCTATTAAAACAAGAGAATAAATAAGTGTGAGGTCAACCAGAGGTGAACTTCTTCAGCTCTGCAGGATCAGACATCTTGTTAAACAGGTGAGAAGAAGCTGTAAAATAGGCCACATGGGTCTAAACTGAGAGGACAGTGAACGCCTCGTCAGTTAAAACACTCTTTGACCACCTGCTTGTAAAGGATTTTAAAGATATAGTTGTTGACAATAGGGCTGCAACTAATGATTATTTTCACTGCTGATTAATCTGTCAGTTATTTTCTCGATTGATCGATCGATTGTTTGGTCTAAAAAATGTCAGAAAATGGTGAAAAATGTTGATCAAAGCTCAAGACGACGTCCTCAAATGTCTCGTTTTGTCCCCAACTCAAAAAATATTCAGTTTACTGTCAGAGAGGAGCAAAAAATATTCATATTTAAGAAGCTGGAATCAGAGAAATTGGACTTTTTTAAATTTAGAAAATGACTCAAAATAATAGTCAGTTAACAATAGATTAATCATTGCAGCAGATGTTCCTTCCTTTGTTGTGTGCAATTTATTTATTGATTTATTGATTTAAAGACAAATCTGTAATCTGTAACGCCTTTTTTTTTATCTGTAACTATAATGAAATACAGCTACTTTTTTTTGGTATCCAGATTACACAATCCAGTTACATGTAATCTGTTACTCCCCAAGCCTGTCTATAAAACATTAGTAAATCAATCATCAGCAATTAATAAAGATGTGAGTTACAGTTTATTAATCCTTTGTAAAGGCTGTTATATTAGAAAATGATACCAAAAAAATGAAATTAAAATATATTCTTTGCAAAACTGCACAAGTTCTATTAAATACCTGAACAATGGATCAAAACTCACGATAACAGAAGCATAAAAGTTAATTTATGGATGTTTTTAAAGACGCTAAGTTCAAGAATCCACAACATGCGACAGCCAACAAGCACCAAACCAGTGAATCCTGCCTCACCTCACTTCCTGAACAACCACTGATTGTATCCTTCTGCCACAAACAGGCTTTAACTGTAATTTAGTCAGAATAAAAACCACCGTGGCGGAGACGCCCCGCCGCCGCGGCCGAGTGGACTTACAGAGCCGCGCTGTTCCTGCGTGAGGCTCTAGTCCTGCTGATCTGCAGCTTTCTCTTCCACATCCCCCCTGCTAGCGGGAGGGAGAACCACCTGTTTTCAGGCAGGAGCCGAGCGGCGGCGAGGGGAGAAAGTGGAGCGACAGAAGGAGGAGAAAGAGGGAGTGAGAGAGTGAGAGGAGGGGGGGAGGGAGGCCTGAAGAATGAGACCTGATGATCTGGTCCTTTCACTCTTTCTCTCATCACCCACCAACCTGCCTGTGAGTCCGTCACTCTCAGAGAGTCTCACCCCCGTCAGAGAAACTCACACTTATATATCATGTGTGGACGCGCAGGAAAGACAAGGAGGTTCCTCCCAGAACCTCCTGAAGAACCCTTTTATTTAAAGACAGGGTTTGTCAAGGGTTCTTGGTAAAAAACTAATAACTCTTTTCCTCCAAAGGATTGTTGGAATCCTTTTAGATAAAACTGATGGAACATAAAAAAAGGGTTTCCCAGTAGAACCCTCTGCATGTTCTAGATAAAACAATCTCAGAGCCCCCTGAGTTTCATTCTCGATAAATCCTTAGAATGTAAAAAGGTTCTTGGTAGAACACCCTGATTGTGTTCGAGAGAAGACCCCTGGAATATAAAAAGGTTCTCAGTAAAACCCCTCCGGTGGGTTCTAGATAAAACCTTGGAATATAAAAAGGTTCTCAGTAGACCTGCCTGACTGTGTTCTAGATAAAACCCTTGTAATATGAAAAGGTTCTCTTTGGAACCCCCTCACTTTCGTTCTCAATAAAAGCCTTGGAATATAAACAGAACCCCCTGAGTGTTTTCTAGATAAAACCATTGGAATACAAAAAGGTTCCTGGTGGAACCCCCTGAGTCTGTTCTAAATAAATATAATATAAACAGGTTCTCTGTAGAATTCCCTCTGTTTCATTCTTGATAAATCCTTGGAATATAAAAAGGTTCTCCACAGAACCCCCTTAGTGTGTCCTCGATAAAACCTTGAATGCAAAAACGTTCCTAGTAGACCCTCCTGAGTGTGTTCTAGATAAAACCCTTGGAATATAAAAAGGTTCCTGGTAGAATCCCTCTGGTGAGCTAGGTAGAACTCTCTGAAAGGGTTCCAAGTGGAACCAAAAAGGGCTCATCCTCTGAGGACAAGCCAAAGAATCCTTTATGGTTCTAAGTAGCACCTTTATTTGTCAGAGAGTAAAAAATACTTAAAGACGGTGGTCAGATCTCGACCTTTTAAACCCTGTAAACTCCCTCACACACACGCACACGCACACACACACACACACACACACACACACACACACACACACTCCCCTTTGCTGTGGTGTTTGTCTGGATTATTATAAGTCATCAGGCTGAAGTGGAGCAGCTGGAAACAGGAGAACAAAAGAAAAGCTCTTTTCT